>JASDQU010736477.1:207928-219507 GCA_032191745.1 Picea mariana
CCAACGGCTACGATAAAAGCACTCAGATCAATGGCAATCGCACGACCCGCGTCATCATCAGTCGCTCTGTGATTAAGCGTGCGTGGGCCCCCTCTCCCGTCATATCATTTTCTGACCACCTTTCTCCGGTTGACATGTGTCATCTTTTCACCTCTTTTCTATGATCTACGTAGCCTCCTGTTTTCTCATCATCCATATATCACCTACCACGCGTTTTCTTCCCTTTCACATCGCTCCTTCCTCCTCCCTCGCTTATCGCATCTCGCCATGTGTTCCCCCTGGAACCTCTCTCTCCTAGCTGTCACAGCCCTGTCACTCCGTTCCTGCATCCCCTCTTCCGCGTTGTTCGTCCCATGCGCCCTTGAGCCAGTCGGTTATTCCAGGTGGCTGCATGAAATTCCCTCCGCATCCCGAAATGCTGAGTTGTCCGGGCCGTTCTAAATCCCAAGAAGCAGTTATGGAAGCAGTTGGTGGTGGTTAAATATCACCTCCGCATTAATGGGAAAGCACGGCCATGAATTTAAGGCACGTCGATTCGCCGTTGGAACTGTCAAGCGATTAAGATTGCGTCTGACATTAGTTGCACGATCTTTCATATGTTGGCTGTCAGAAGCCATGCAGACGCAAAGCCTTCAATGCATTTTCTTGGTTCTGCTGTTGTTGTAGTTTTGAGTATATGTAGGCATTTTTTCCATTTTTGTATCTATCGATGGTAGAGCTAAGCTCTCGACCGTAAAGTTTCAGCAAATACTTTGGTTTCCTAGTTATGCCTCTGTGTTTGAGATTTCTTGGTTTATAACAAACAGTTTCCTTTCTTTGCCATCTTTGTTTCATCTTTGCTAGAGGGTTCACAGTGAAGGATTCACGTGGACTTAACAATCTTGTTGCGATAAAGGATTTGTTGTGGCATCTTTGTATTCTCTGGTATATGTGTTTGAGTGTAAAAGGATTTTGCGTTTGAATGCACTTCTTCTCTAGTCTGTGATGAACCTGATGTTCGTTGTGGACCACCGCGCTTTCTTGCATAAGTCTTCCACCTGCTCACCCTTTTACTACGACTCATTGTTTGGAGTTTATCAAGACCTCACTCGTTCATGCATGCCTGGTCTGGTTTCTAAGTTGAGATTGTGTTGTTTCAAGTTTCCCTCCATTTGATCAACCTTTAAAACAAATCGTGACATTAAACTGATGGGCTTCAGGCTCTGCTCCTACTAGCAATCCAGGAGTGACTTCCGAACACCAACACACGGTCTGACATAGTCCATCAATTCAGCTACTGTATTGTATTTTACAATTATTCCATCCATGGAAAATATCCCCAAGCCATGCAGGGAGGATGGTGCAATGCGATATGTCCTACTGTTGACAGCGAAGTCAACATATATAGGAGGTAGTTCCTTAGGTACCCATTGTTTCACCAGATGATTATACCTGAGTCAAACCTCTATGTATTCTATGCTCTCATCATCATAAGAGAATGATCCTCCTTCGGCAAGAAAACATTTCATGTGTCTACAAAATTTTATTCTGACTTTTTCACCTCTGTTCCTTGTTTGCTTATCATATCTACTAGATGCAGTTGCATTTCCCTCTATTTGTCCTAAGCTTTCCTCACTCGATGAAGAAATATCTGGCAGGTACCTTTTTGGTTGTACCTTTAGTTGCATGTACACATGTTGTTAGTTATTAGTCCATCATCATCCTAGTTCTAATTTATGAATTTTTTTTTCTATATTCAAAGTTCTAAATAAAAATTTTATATCTTTATTTTTGGATGCACAATTAGACTAGGGTGTGATTACCAATATTAGTGGTCAACCACCTAATTTAATGTGATATAACTCTTGATTTTGGACATATTAAGGACATAAGGATTTCAAAGTAAGATACAACATTCATTTACATGATCTAGGTTCCTATTGATGCCCCCCTTCATTGGCCCAAAAGAAAACATGATTCAAAAATACATCCTCTCCTCTTTTTAAGAAAACATGATTCAAATACATCCACTCCTCTTTTTATTCCTTGCAAATCAAGGACTATAATAATCACCTCATGCGAATAATTCATATGTATAGAACATGTAACAAAAAAATATTTAAGTTATGGTAAAGTTATAGAATTTTGTATTTTCTTCCATATTAATTTTTTCTTGAATTGTAAAAATTGTGTAGATTGTAGTGTTCTCTAAATAAGATGGTCTCTATCCCTATGGCCATTGATGGTTTCTCTTGATATGGTCCCCACAATCTAAGGAATACCAAGAAAACAATGTGTTTCATTTGTCAAGATAATACCCACAATACATTTTAATGTTAGGACAATGAAAGAAACAAGCCAAAATATTAGACAATATATCACATACAAACAATAGACAAGAATTAGGTTGCACAAGGTGAAGAGGGGATGGTGACTGTATAAGAAGAGGTGGCTATGGTGAAAGATGAAGAGGTCGAGGTGGTCAACATGGAGGATAAGGCGGATATTAAATAGGTTTTGTTTTACCTATATTGGGAGCAAGAAAATGGAAGGATGCACTTTTGTGAAAAACCCCTCAAATAAACCCTGAAAGGAAAGAAAACAATATATACTCATATTTGACAAGACAAAAAAAATATGTTAATGAGTCTATATAAATTTTAAGAAAATTGGATAAATAAGAATAATTTCAAGGCTCTAGATGAATTTTTGGATCCATCAAGTGAGAAAGAATCCATATCAAGGATGATAGAATTGATGACTATATTGGATGCATCATGTTGTTGTTAGATGTGAATAATGATACTTGTCAATTACCTTAAATTACCACCGCATCACTTGTTCAATGTGTCATGCCACCATTGGATGTGAAGAATGACAAATTTCAACTATCCTTGTTGCCACCTCATCATCTAGTCCCTATGTCAAGTTGTCATTAGATGTGAAGAAGGATTAAGGGGTGAAGATAGGTGGATTAGTTAGCTCTAGTTACCACTTGGTCCACATGTCATGTTTTCATTGGATGTGCATTTTGAAGAATGCCACAAGCTAATGCTTAAATATATTAATCCAAAAACACATCCTGATCTAGAATCTGTAGCGGAAGTTGCTACGAACCTCAACAAAGATCCTGAAGGGTAGATAGATAGAAGAAATTCCATTTTTTGCAATTTTGAAAACGACTTCAAAGACCTACAGTTTCAGTAGCTTAACCAAATTTGAAAAAGCATTGTTAGTTGTCGAATCCCAAGACTTTCGACAACTTATCCTATTCTTTTTCAGGAACGTAAGTTGCCAAAAGCGCAGACACAGGCAGAACATTAGTCCTTTTGCCCAGATCAAATAGTTTTTCTTCCAAATCATTCAAGGAAGGTTTCAAATTAATTATAACTTTAAAATGGATAAATATAATCCTCTTTTTCAGGATTTAGTGGCAAATACGAAGGATAAAAGGCTCAAAATTTATCCTATTTTTGGTTGAATATTTTCCTAGCTGTCAGAAAAGGATCTCGAGTTGCCTTGTCATCACCCAGAAGATTGTTGAAGATGTCGAAGATTGTTCAGGTTTATAGTGAGGTTTATATGGACTCATAGTCCTACGTGTTTGGACTCCTAGCCCTACGTGTCTTAGAAGGCACAAGGTTTATGTTGAAAAAACTATATTTGAGGTGAAGACCATAGATGAGATTTAATTAAATGGCACTTAACTAGTTCTTTGTAGAGTTGAATTCAAACAAAAAGTTCCCAAATGTGAACAAAATCCTCAACCTCTTCATGAAAGATTGTGAATCTATGGTGCATGTACAAATATGTGAGATGTGGGTTTATGATAATATTTTGAATTTTCTAATAAAATTCTCCATTGACCTTGTGTAAACCATTTCATTTGGTGTTTTTTGCACTAAGTGTAAAGAACAATGTTGGATAATTATAAGTTGTAAGTTAGGTATGAGCTATTTGTTACCTCTTTATTAGCTTTTATTTTAATTGTATCCATATTTTGTATTGATCAAATGAGAAACTAACCCAAAATTGATGCCATTAGGCACAAACTCAATCCTAAGGCCAACTAAGGAGAAAAAACAACACACGCTAATTAATCTAGGAGTCAAGCATGCAAACAAACCTTCTCAGAAATAAGCACTAGTTGGTGATGGAATCCAACATCGCAAATTCGATGCGCGAAGGGGCTGAGTTTTGGCGAGTAGGAAAGTTACGTTGACAACCTGCTAAACAAAATAATTCCCTGGTGCAAGTTATCTCACCGAGCAGTAGGAAACTCTCCAAGGAGTCCGAGTGAGTCTAGCCAACGTTGATCCCAAGTACAACACCACCTTCCCTGTGTTGTCACCTTGTGTAGGAAGTCTAAAAGATTATGGCCTCTATGGTACCACCTACTATACCAAAGCAAAGGGGGGATAGTCGATAGTCGACACCAAGACCAACAAAGCAGGGTTGATTACTCTGAGGGCCCCAATGCAACCTCGTGATTGACCCTTACGTTAGAAGGGATTCCCAAAGTCAGTGATATAGCAACTGGATTTCACTCCCTAACTCAAGGATTTATGTTTGTATAGAAGCTTTGGAAAGTTATTCTCACAATCTTATTCCAAATCTCTACACCTAAGCCAAGATGGGTTTGAAGAGCCCTAGAAAAGTTGCTAGATAAATTTTAATTAGCACATGATTTTAGGTTGTTGTTACTCAAAGGAGTGGTCGTGAAACTGATGTCGTTTTTACTCGACTCTTTAAACCATGCAAGAGGAAAATGAAACGTAAGAAATTCAACTTTGATGAAAACTACATATGGGAAGGAGTAAGAGGTTTTAAGAAAAGAAATAATTTCTTGATAGATTACTATGTGTGCAGTACTGCAAAATGACCCAAATTTTAAAAATACCATGCAAATGTCATAGTTCACTTAGTACACCTATAAACCTACTTGGTTCCACATATCTTGTTTAGGTAGAGGATTTCATGGCATATTTGTTGATCGATGATGCAATAATATATGTTGCATGGTGTCTTATTGAGTTTGGGCATGGCATTAGTTCCATTCATATTTTTGGGCATCTTCACATTTCCCAATGTAATTCACATTTATCGAGGTAATTCATGATTCCCAAAGAATTGATAAAAAATGTTTTTGGCTATTCTTGGTTAACCAAAGCTTCTCATGCCTTAGCACATTCCAAATTTATGAAATCTTACCTTATTAACTCATTTTAAGGCATCTGTCACATCAATTGATGAGATGTCCACCTTGGAGTTTGCATGAAGGTTTCATTTGGCATGTGTGGGTTTGTTCAACAATCCATTGAATTGAAGAGCACATTGGAATGATTTAAGGAGGGTGATTACACCTTGTTGACTTCACATTTGACATATTAGAGTTGATTTAGATGAGGTTGTCCATTTTTTAGGGTTGCATTCATCACTTGTGAACCCTTCTTCACCTTGAAGAGCCATGTGTCCACTTGGAAGGGGATTGTGAGTCATTTTTTACATGTCTGATTAGGACATATCATTCATCTCCAAGTGGAATTTGGGCACCATGAATAAGTTAGTTTTGAACCAAGAATGGGTCTCAAGGTCTAACCAAGCTCAAGGGAGGGAAACAAGGGACTTGTTCCCTAAGTTAAATTCTTAGGACTTGTTCCCTAAGTGAACCTTCTTTGAGTTATCACTAAAATTTCATCTGCAAATTGTTACAGGAATCCAGCATCTTCAAAATATCTATGAGTTCACCCATGGACCAAAATTACCAAAAATCATTTCCAAAAGGTCCAAAACTATACAACCAGATATAAAATCCAGGTGTGTTATGACTACACAGGGTGCGCACGCACATGCGCCATCCAGAAATGCAAGAAAAGTGCATGATGTGCGACTATGGTCGCTAAAAGCCATGCACACCTGAGAACGACACATTTATGAGACTGGTTGGCCTCCCACCCACTTTTGGTTTATCTTCCAAGTTGGTTTGACATCCAAATATCAGATGGATCCAACTGGGTGGCTGGTCAAAGACCTAAAAATGCCCTAAACAACCCCTTTCACACTAAAAGTTGGTTGCACAATACCTCAAAGTGGTGCTATAAAACAAGGCCATGGGTGCACTACATTTTCAAGGAATTCATTTGCAAGATTATCTTGTTGCTATTATCTTGGGGAATCCTCTTTTCTCATCAAGAGTATACTAGCACCATTACATTTGGGCAATCCATCTCACCTTTTGAGTGGATTAGCTTGGGATTCTTTCACCATTTCTTTCAAGTTTTCAAAGTTGTAAGAAGAGCTCAAATTGTGGGGGTCCAAGAGCCCTCCCTTGGAGGAAGAAGGGACCCAAAGTCCTATTTCTTCTTGGTGTTTTCTTTTTCACTAATACAATCCTTTCCATTGGTGACATGAGTCTTATTGGTTTTTTTTTCTTATGTCCTTATGCTCAATAGTTTATTTTTTCTTTCATTTCTTAGTTTAATTCTTAGTTTAGTATTTTATGTTTCTTTTTCTAACCCTTTCCTTTACTGTTGTCTTGCTTAGCTAACCCAACTAAGCTTGTAAGAACCTCTTCTTTGTTCATTTAGGTGACAAAAGAGGTGCAACAGATTGGTGACTCCACTGGGGAGAGGTATCAATTTCCTACCCCATTTGGGTTTTTCTAGCTTTTCTTTTGGTTTTTTAACCTACAAGTACCATAACTGGCCCAAGCCGACCTGCAAAACATCCAATTCAAAGATGAACTGAGAGAATTCCATTTAGAATTTTCTTCACAGCCATGTGACAGGTGTGTGCGGGTTTATTGGTCCATAGTTGCACATCATGCACATGTGAGCCAAAATTACTGTGTTGTTCAATGCCCTCTGTGCACCTACGCCCAAAAGTCTTTTTCAGTTTGCGCATAGGCGCTAAGTGTGCCTCTGTCTACTTTGAGACCCACGCACCTGTGTAGAAAAATACACATTGCAAGCCTTTTTGTGATTTGGGGAAGGCCCCTAACCTTTTTAAAAATGATTTCATGCACATTGTAATCTACACCACACTTAGTTCCCTCTCCATATAAAGGGATTAGTCAAAACACATAGGCACTTAGGAGGTTTAAAATCATTATTTCCTCTTTTGCTTTCATTTTTCCACATGGATGGCTTGCTTTGACTAAAAGTATAAGTTGGAATGATTTGTAATCACATAAAACTTGCATTGGGACCAGAAGTTGGATAACAATCATTTAGTGTGCTCTTCTCTCGTGCTTCAAAGTGACCTTGAGAATCAAAAAAAGGTTGTAGGACAATTTCATCTCCCTTAAAAATACTAAAACCTTTAGGAGAGGACAACAGCCCCCTCGGGACTCCTCTTAGTTTATTTTTCAAACACATCTCAAGATTGTAACGGGCCCATACATGCCCACATGCTACAAAGATAGGATAGTGTTGAAATTTACTTTCTTAGATTAAATCACTAGGGAATTTTAAAGGTTTTGTAATGGGCCCATACATCCCCACATGATCACAATCTAGGATAGTTTCAAAGATTTCTTAGATTAAATCACAATAGGGAGTTAAAGGAATAGTAAAGGACCCACATGTCCACATGCTAGCTTTCTAGGGACTTTTGAATTTCGCAAGGTTGTACCAAAGACATTTAGTTAATTAGGTAATCAACACTTGTAAGGACCAAGCAAAGTCCACATGCAGCAAGGTGACACCTAATTCATTAAAACATTGGCACACTTTCACTCATTCACACACAAAAATCACTTATCACTCACATAGTTTTCATCTCAAAACGTGGAGGTCAAAATAAGTTTCCTCCAAAGGGATTCTGAAACACCCCGCCCTTTTCTTGATGAAACTTTCCACTCCCATTTAAATTCAAATGAGGCGGGCATGCCCCATGCTCATCGACATTGAAGTTATCGATGCCCCACTCGACAAGCTTTTAGTGTGAAAAGGGGTTGTTTAGGGCGTTTTTAGGTCTTTGACCAGCCACCCAGTCAGATCCAGCTAAGATTTGGATGTCAAATTGACTTGGAAGCTAAACCAAAAGTGGGTGGGAGGCTGACCAATCTCATAAATGCATCGTTCTCAGGTGTGCGCGCCTTTTAGTGACCATAGTCGCCCATCGTGCGGATGTGCACTTTTCTTGCATTTTTGGATGGCGCATGTGCACGCACGCACTGTGTAGTCATAACGCACCTTGATTTTATAACTGGTTATATAGTTTTGGACCTTTTGGAAATGCTTTTTGGTAATTTTGGTCCATGGGTGAACTCATAGTTGTTTTGAAGATGCTGGATTCCTGTAACCATTTGCAGATGAAATTTCAGTGATAACAGATGCCCCCTGATGGATGAGGTTAGGAGCATACGTATAACCGAAATTCATCAATGTTGAAAGAGTACTTCCTGATCTCCCAAAACCCGTGCCATTTGGCCAAGACAAACCTAGGATGTCTCACTTAGCATACAAATTGATTGGTAATACCATGCACCACAGTCCACAACCCCAACAACCACCAATGTATGGCACACATCAATATCCACCGGCATATGGAGGAACCCCTTATTATCCCTGACCCCCTTATCAACAACCATACCCTATTTCCCTTCCTCCACCCATCAATGGACCACCATTGGCACCCACAATACTTCCACCTATCCAAACAAGTTCTGGTACTCCCTCTACCTCAACTTATACTCTAAGTACTAGTGAAAGCGCCATGCCTTCCTATGTACCTTATAGATCATTACCCCCACAGAATCTTTACTTTCCATTTCCTGGTTCTCCACCACCCATGGCTCCACCACAAGGACACCCTCACGCTGGTGTGAATTTTGTTCAACCCTCTCCCATTCAATAATATCAAAATTTGGAACAGCTAAATATGGAAAATCTGACCCATCAGTCGAATAATGCCAAAAAGAAATGAAAAAACAGAAACAATAACAACCCAAGTCAAGGCAGGAATCACCCCCAACAGAACCAACCTACTGGGGGCAACCAGAATCAAGGGAATCAGAACCCTCAAGGGGGCAACAACAAAAGGCATCAAGGGAAAAATAACAATAATCTTCGAACCAACTTCCCTTGTGCCCTTTGCAGTGATTTCGGTCATTATACTCATTATTGCCCCCAAATCACTGATTTTAAATGAATGAAAGACTCAAGAAATGGACCACATCCTCCAACACTGCCTGCCCCTCAGCAGGCCCCACAATAATATGTACAACAACCTCCCCTGGTCATGCTATAGAATCCCATTCCACACCAAGGTGTGATGAACACCCAACAGGACATGCAGCCTACCCCACCACAGTTGGGACAATATCTCAACCCAAACAATCCTGCAGATCGCACTATCCTCCTCACTAGTGAGGAAGAAGTCCTTCTACAGACACGTAGTTGCCAATATCGTGCACCCGCTGAGTCTCCTCCCATTCCCCCAGAAATAATCCCAGCACCAATGGGACCCCCGTTGGTGATTCCTCGCCCTAACACAGAAACACCTCTTCGCATCCCTCACATCCCATTACGTAGGAATGTCCACAACCCACAAGCTAGGTCAGCTCATAATTACAGTTTGGTCGATGACTTAGCACAGTCCCCAACTGCCATGTCAGTCTTAGAAGTAATTCAAACTTGTCCCACTCAGCGAAAGTCATTACTTTCTACCTTGGGGGAAGTAGACCCCACAAATACCCAACTCATCACATTTGATCTCAACAGCAGAGAACCTCACCTCCCCGCTCTCATCACTTTTCAAATCTCAATAAAAATTTAGAACATTACAGTTCATCGGTGCATCATCGATGAAGGTGCATCCACATGCATCATGGCCAAGTCTGTATGGCAGAAACTTGGTTCCCCCGAACTCATACCATCTGCCATTACCTTAAGAGCTTATG
Source organism: Picea mariana (assembly GCA_032191745.1). Taxonomy (NCBI): domain Eukaryota; kingdom Viridiplantae; phylum Streptophyta; class Pinopsida; order Pinales; family Pinaceae; genus Picea; species Picea mariana. The sequence goes on from JASDQU010736477.1 coordinate 217,812, forward strand.
ATGGATGACCATCTTCTCCCGAAGGGATATTCTAAAATGTCCCTGTAGAACTCGGGGGCAAGACCATTCTCATCAACATTGAAGTTATCAATGCCCCACTCGATTACAATATCTTGTTCTGTCGTAGCTACATGTACGCTATGAAGGCAGTTGCCTCTTCCGTTTTTCGAACCATGATTTTCCCCCATAACGGAAAGATAATTACCATTGATCAAGTTTCACATTATGAGCCTAACCCTTCTGCCAACATCGATAACATTCTCCCTCTCATCCATACTAATCAGAAAGCATACCCACTCATCGAAATGGGGCCCATAATCTTCAAAGACCCATCATTGTTAGGAACTTACCATGGCGCACCATCGCTCCTTCATCCTTCCAATCAAGTATGTGTCATATCATCCAAAGGAACTGATATTGAGGATACCCTTCCTCCTAGGGAGGCTTCTCTTATATCTGAAGTCCCACCAATCGTAGAGCCCCTCCCTCATGAGCCTCTTGCGAACTCGTCGGCTCCACTAGTTCACGATTTCACGTCACCCCAAGGCCATATCCCAGTTTGGGAAACAGTTCCTCAAGCCATTACTCAAATCCCATTCTTTTACCCTCCACCAGGCGTACAAGTTTTCGAAGTGGCTGCAATGCTTACTCTCCCTAATATGGTGTTGGTAATCCCAGTTTGGTATTTACATCCACCAGAGATGGTTCCTCAACCATCCTTTCCTCCCCAAATAGAGGGAATCCCAATGACGATTCCCATACTCACTCCCACCATACCCTCTACACCCCCACTCACTCACCTCCCTGCCATAGCTAGGGGTAGACGAAAGAAGAAGGAACCCACAGCTCCACTTCCCCCATGCATCCAACCTCCTTGCACGCTATGTGAGAAAGATGGACACCCAACCAACAAATGCCCATCTATACCCGAGTTACGTAACCTAATTCAACTCAATCAAACACCATCACAATTTGTCACTTTAGCAAGTACTGTTTCTACCTCCCCTAACGAAAGTAGCAAAGGGATGCAAACCAAATTCGCTTGTGCCATATGTTCAGAATATGGCCATTATACACACCATTGCCTAGCGTTACCTCAATTCTGACAGAGATTAGTAGCAGTATGCCAAAGCTTCCAACACGAACCCAGTCCAGCTACATCATCCCCACCAAACATCACTAACATCCATTATGTCACGACTTCAGTCAACGAACGCATGAGATGCCCTTTCTCTCTATGTGAAACCTTACATCATTTTACATATCAATGTCCTATGATCATTGAATACAAGCAACACCAACTGACCCTGATTCAAACCCATGCACCCCCTATAGAATCGATGATTAACCTTACCTCATCACTAGAGACTCTTCATATCATTTCTCTTGAACCAGAAGCACTCCCTATTCCGTCGTGGTTCTTGGATGACTTATACAAGGATTTACCCCCAAATCCCCCCAATTCTCCCATTCATTTCCTCGTGGAAATTTTCTGCCCAACCACCACTAGTACTCCTCAGTACCTCTAAATTTGGTTTATGTCGAGCGAACCATCACAATCTCATTTCGTCATTTCCCCCCGCTTCTTCATCACCAGAGGACAACCACATGGTGACAGTCACCAATATCACTCTTTACGATCCCTTGTATTCCCACCAATTCCACTGTGACGAGGACATACTCAAAGAATTAAACA
>JASDQU010736477.1:247615-274932 GCA_032191745.1 Picea mariana
AACATCTATCCAGAACTATAAGGGAAAATCGGCATGCAATCTCATACTCCTTGCACGCTCCATGATTGTCTTGTTCATCCTTTCTGACACACCATTTTCTTGTGGTGTTATTGGAACTATCTTCCTTCTATGAATCCCATGGTATGAACAGTGATAATAAAACTTCTTGTTGCAATATTCACCTTCATTATCTGATCTGAGACACTTCAAACTTTTTCATGTCTCATTCTCAACTAAAGCTTTCCATTTCTTAAAAGTATCAAAAACATCAGATTTTTGTCGAATGCAATAAACCCAAGTTTTTCTAGTTGCGTCATCAATAAAAGTAACATAATAATGAGAGCCACCAAGAAATGATACTTGAGATAGTCCCCATACATCTGTATGCACAAGATCTAACCTGTCATTCTTCTTTTCTTTTAGACTAAGAGAAATCTGACTCTCTTCTGTTTTCCATAAACACAATGCTCACAGAAGTCCAAATCAATTTGTTTAAGATCTGGCAAAAAATTTCCTTTGTGAAGCATCTGCATACCCTTCTCACTCATGTCTCCCAGCCTATGATTCCATAGTGTTGTATCCACTCCTATAGAAACTAAAGAGATAGAAGAGTCAGTATTACCAGTACATAAATACAATGTACCTATATTCTCTCCTTTTTCTATCACCAATGATCCTTTGATGACATTCCACGTCTTATATGTAAATATGGATACACAATATTCACTTGCCAACTGCCTTGTTGAAATTAGATTTTTCCTTAAATCTGGAACAATTCTTACCTCTTTCAACAACCATTGGTTTCTATTGCATTGCTTTATTTTTACCTTTCCCATTCCAACAATTTTGCATGGTGCATCATCACCCAAATGAACCTGTCCAAAATCACCTTGAACATAATCTAGAAAATGTTTCCTATGGGGTGTGGCATGAAATGAAGCCCCTAAATATACTACCCAAGACTCAAAAATATTATCTACAGAAAGAATCAAAGCATCTTGTAACACATCACCTGTTACATTTGCTTCTTGATTTCTCTCTTGTTGTCCATCTCTTTGCTTCTTTGGAGCTCTGTAGTCTTTCTTTAGATGTCATTTCTTCCCACAATTCTAGCACTCTATCTTTCCAAGTCTGGTTTTGGATATTCCCTTCCTATAATTCCCACAGTTCCTTGAGCCCATTTATCTATCCTTTTGTCTTCCCCTGTTCTCCATGTTCAATGAATTCCCTGATGTCTCACCTGTGCTTTTCTGTTGCATTTCCTCACTAAGGATAACACCAACAACATCATCAATTTTTAAAGTATTTGAACCAAAGAAAGAGTTACTTACAACCATGACCAAGGCGTTCCATCTTTATGGCAATGAGCAAAAGATTAGAAGAGCCCTAACCTCATCATCAAAGTCCAGTTTTACAGAACTTAGTTGATTAGAAACCGTATTAAATTCATTTAAATGATCTGTAACAAACCCACCTTCTGACATTTTCATATTAAATAATATCTTCATTAGAAATACCTTATTAGACTCCGAGGTATTTTCATACAGTTTAGCCAATGCGTCCATCAGATCCTTCATTGTCTTTTCTTTCAAAATATTGAAAGCCACTGATGCTACCAAGCTCAGTCATATCGTTCCTAAAGCCTTTCTATCAAGAATCTCCCATTCTTCATCCTTCATGGTCGTCGGCTTCTTTTCTACTCTGCCTCAATGGTAGGAATAGATCCTTCTGATATAAATAATCTTCCATCTACATCTTCCATAACTGGTAGTTTTGGCTATTAAATTTCTCGACCCTAAACTTTCCATCTTTCGACATTTCTCCCAATCAAACCAGGAACCTCATTTCCTGCGAGTTACCTTTCGCTCTAATACCAGTTGTTAGAAAAATAGGACCACGGAGCAATAAAATAAAACAAATGTGGAAACAAAACACATAAGTACAATAGAGACATAGATTTACGTGGTTCACCCAGTGTAGGCTACGTCCACCAGAGAAATTTTCAAGTCCTTCCTTTATTATTATCCAGCAAATGAAGGGATACAACCTATAGCAAAACCCGTTGTAACTTCCTCTTCTTTCTCTCACATTCTCCTCTCTCAGAATACAATACTCACTATAATGCATATCCGCAATACATTTCCCTCATAACAGAGGGTTTCCTTTTAGGAAAAAAAACCCTAACATAATTTCTACTGTTAGATCTGCGACCTTATCATGAATGGTCCAGATTTATAACGAAATTACAATATACATTTACAAGGCAATTTTTTCTTCAGGGGCTTCACCCCTGAACCCCCCAGCCAGGGGGGATAGCCCCCTCGGACCACGCAGAGGGGGTACCCACCCTATGCACTCCCCCACGTGGAAGAGTGTACATACTTCTGGGGTGTGAAGTCTTCATGGGATATAAACATGACTGAAAGTAAGGACCTCTGAATCAGGAGAATAATCAGGCTCCACAACCAATAGGATCTCCCCGGACTTTTTCCTCACAGGAACCAAATTTTCTACCCATGTATAATGTCTAACCTGGAAGATAATATTGGCATCTAGTACTTTCTTTAACTCTTGACACATGAGAGGCTCCAGGGATGGGTGGTACTTCTGAAGCTTCTATTGGAAGGGTTTCACTTCAGGCTTTAAAGGGATAGTGTGTTGAATGATACGAGTATCATAAGTTTTTCAGATCTCGATAGGACCATGCAAAGACATCTTGATATTGCTTGAAAAGTTTGAGATATGCCTTCCTTTCCTCTCTAAATACTGTTTTGTCAAGATTTATATTCTTGGGGTTTTCCAGGGTTCCTAGATTTATCGTTTTGTGCATGGGGAAGGAACTCCCTGTCTTTGTGTTCTTAGACCCTTTAAATATTTCCCTTAGGTCAAAATGTTTTTCTAAATTAGATATTCCATGCGGTATCCTGTGAGACCTTGGTTTGTCAGTTGGTTGATTTGTCTGAGGATTAGTTTCTATTGATTTCTCTTGGAATACTTCATCGTCAATAGCCAAGTCTTTGAAATTATCATGATTGGTAAAAAAAATTATTATTTGTTCATCTCCTTCAAATACCTTCCAATTATAAATATTATTGGGAATCAATGGTTTGTAGAGTAACTCCACAGTGAACCGGGAGGCTTCATAGTTTTCTAGAGGTGATAGCCTTGAGGCAGCGGTGGCCAGAGAATAAGCAAGAATGTTCTTTGTTTTGGGGATTGTTGTAATGTTGAAGGCTTCAAAATTCTCTATTAGACTATGCACTTCCTTTTGGTAATTCCTCAAGTGTGGAGAGTTGCAATGTATAGTGTTCCTTACTTGTCTAACGATGATTTCAGAATCTCCAAAAACCTTCAATTCTTTAATGTTTAAGTCTATGGATTTATTTATCCCTTGTATTAGAGCTTCATACTTGACAGTGTTGTTCGTGCATTTGAATTCTAATATACAGGACAGGAAATGTCATTTACCTTTTGGATCAATGAGGATGCACTCTGCCCTTGACCCTTCTTGTGATTTAGATCCATCAAAGTATAAGGTTCAGATTGGTGAGAAAAAAAAAATTAGTTTCCCTTTTCCTACCACTTTCCTCCTTTCCTCCTACTTTTTCCATGGTTTCTAATGCATTTCCTTGATAGAAGAGGGTTTCGTCTGCTKTTGTCAGCAAGTTTTMTTGAAAAATCATTTTGGATTTTTGAGTAAGAGGGACATCAGATGAGAGGGGGGAGAAATTCCCAAAATCGGAGTCACAAGAATAATTTCCTAGCACGAGGAAATCTATCGACGAGGGTTCATTAAGGGTTTCTAAGTCAGTGACAGTATGTTTAGATATCTTCCCTATAGATCATGATCATATTCGTGTGCCCCTTTAATGGATGCCAAACATGATCCCAGTCTATACTAAATTATCTGTTTAACTTCTCAGACCAATCTTAACTCAGTAGTGATCCATAAGATTCTGGGATATCTACTACAATGATGTCAATTACCTGAAAATTTTTTGGGTGAGTAGTCATCCTGATCATTACATCTTTGAGTTCCCCCATGACCTTCACCTGGGTTCTGTCTAGTTCAATTTTATCACTTTTGAGAGGGAATTCATTTAATTTCTTACATATAGACAAAGGCATAACATTAGAGGATTCTCTTGAGTCAACCAAATAGTTATGGGGGTTTCTATTGAAGACTTCAAATGTTAAAAGGAATGATGGGACAAAAGGTTTTCCCTTCTTATATTGAGAGAAAGCATTCACAGTTGGTTTATTTCTTAGATATGTGGGAGTTAGATTTTCTCCTTGGTCAGTGCTTGTCATGGTATTTTCTATTGATTTCAATTCTTGTAATAGAAAGTCCTCTTGCTGAGGGATTCGACATATGTCCATGACTGATATATTTTCCTTCAATTTTTTCAAATCTTCTACTATGTTTTAGTCCATCTTGGGAGATTCTTGTGTATGGATGTTTATAGGATTTCTTCAGGGGAAACAAGGTTCTTTCGAGTGATTGAGAGTTGGTTTTCCTTCTAAATTTTGGGAAATAGTAATATCATTTGAGACAGGTTGACCCCTACTTCGTGTTTGCATAGCCAAGACCTCTATGGGTGTTTCTTGAACCTCAAATAGGTCATTGGAAGGTATTGGTAGGTCAGGGTCCCATATCAGCATGGTTTTTTCTTCTGGTGGATCAACTTCTTCCTAATTAGCAATATTCATAATTGAGTCACTTGATTTCTCGGTTAGGGATACTTCATCCAGAAACCGTTTGGCCATCAAATTCATGGCATGCACCCATTGTGGGAAGTATCTTTCAAACTATTTCTCTTGGTGATAAGTACAGAAAGAGTCATATGCTACATTTCCCAGATCAATGTTTAAGTTGGTTGGGGGAGGTTCAATCACTTTGAATGATGGATTTCTTTTGAAAAAAGGTTTATAGGGCCTTTGGCCTTGGTTTCCTTCCCATGCACTTCTTTTCATGTCTATGATTTCATTTGACAACTTCTTGGCCATGATTTGTAGGTATTCTATGTCTCCACTTCCCTTTTCAGGACCTTGTTCTGTTTGTTTCCCTAGGGGTCTAGTCAACAGTAGTCCTCTCCCAGCAGGAGGTTGAACTTCCTTCTTGACTAATGAGACCTAGCCTTCTTTACATCCCTTTATTTGGAACTCTATAATTTTGGCTTCTTCAAAACTCTCAACTAAGGTTGCTTTGGCACCCCTCTTCACAAACATGGAAATAGAAGCTAGGAGAGCATTAACATATACTTCGATTTGCAACTCTTGAGTGGGTTTAGCTTCAGGTTGGAATCTTTTTAATATAGTGGTGAATCTTTGATTGAATTATTTAACCTTCTCCCTTGAACTCATGTTGGCGGTGAACAATTCGGCCATCAAATCTTCTGTAGTGGTTTCTTCTGCAAATTTGTCTAGAAAATCCTTTTGAAACTTCGTCCAACTAGTTATGGATCCTACAGGTAAGTTAAAATACCATGTGGAGGATGAATTCTCGAAAGTGTAGGGGAATATCCTACATACTAAGTCTTCATGTTTGACACTCATCAGTATAATATCTAGTATGAATCTTTTGATATGGTCTTCAGGCAATCCTGAGGTTTCAGGGTCAAATTTAGCGAGTAAATTTTTTGAATGTCATGGAAGGTTATGTATTCGTCCAAGGATGGAAAAAGAATATTTGGCCAACCAAGGTTGATTATTCTGAGGTGGGTTTCCCCTTTCTTCATTATGATCATTGTTATATTCCATGTCCTTTGATCCTGAAACTGGGCATTTAGAGTTAAACCCTTCCTTGTCGAAAAAATCGTCAGGCTCAGAGAAGTTGTCGACTGGTGTTTCAGGGATTAGTTTGAGGGGATGTTTGATTTTGGTGAGGGAGAAATCTATCAGGTCTTCTACTATGTGCACAAAAACCTGGTCAGGGGTATCGACCACTGGTCTTCTTACTTGTTTTCTATGAGGAGGTAGCGGAGCTAATGGCAGAGCTCTGATTTGTCAGGCATAAGCTCTTGTGATTATTTTGAACTGGTTCGACTCCTCGTGAGGAAGAGCATAGGGAACATTGGTGAATAGATATTCTTCCTCTTTCTGGGGTGAGTTACTCATTTCAGGAGTACTCAGTGTGTGTGGGTTGTCTTGGGAATGACTAGACATGCATGTGGGTTGTTTTAAATCTATAGGATGAGTGAAATATTATGTCAAAAATATTGTCAGGCATTCATTCTTCAGGCCCTCCTTCTAGCGCCAATTCTGTTGAGGGTTCCTAAATCCCTTTAACTCAATAGTAGGAACCGAACCCACCACCGAGGCCCAATTAGACTCTATATAATTTAATGGTGGAATGGTTCTCCAGATCTTGTGATCCATCCAATTAATCTATGGGATTTATATTTTCTTGTGAAAGCTCATCCTTTAGTTCAAACATTATTTTTTTTTGTATTTTCTCTTATAGGCGGGACAAATACAAGATAAAAGTTGGTATAAACCAACTCGGTAACAAAATGTGAAAGATTAACTACTGGAGAAGACTGAGCTTGGGATAACCCACGTGCTCAAACATGCAGACAATGATTCTTATACCTACAACAAGCCTAGTACTAATACATTAACCTGGTGGTGTTCTGATTATTTACTAAGATACGATTATCAGGATAAAACATACATGCAATAAACGATGGCAAGAAAAATAGTTTCCTTAACTCTAATCATCTATCACATATCAACACGACAATTTACTTTTCACCATTAAAGAAAAGAACTATAAAAATATTGAATTAGATAATTTATCAACAGATTCAACGGCTTTTACTCGTTACAACATCCATTCATGAGATAAAATCAGAAATATTTCTTCTTCAAATCCAATCACGCATGTTTTTGATGAAAAACACAAAATTGTCTCTGGTCCTAAATGAGACTTCTCAATTAAGGAAGCACCAATATAGTTCTTTACAAATCCAAAAATGAGGGTCTTTGCAACAACCATCGACCTCTTGCTACAGGTCAATCCCTTTATTTATAACATATTATTAACTAAAAATAATTATCAAAAGTGAAGCTAAAAACAAAAACTCGCCACATGGAGCTTTCATCTCTCAATCTTATAAGAGTCATCAAATGATCTCACTTGCGTGGATGACTCTTCTCATACTTCATACATTTGATGAAGAGTTCTTTGCATGTGTTGGCGTACAAGAACATGTGTCGATTCATCGAGGTCGAAAGGATCTCCTTGATCTCCAATTCCCGTGCCCGATATTTGACTACTTTAGCACTTAACTACTGTAGCACCATCTGAACTTTGATTGGGTGCTCCATGAATTGTTGCAATTTTCCTGGTGCCATGTTCTCCACCTTTGTTAACTCAAGAGCCCACGATGAGTCTTGTTTGGCATGTAATTTTACTATGTCATGCAAGTTGACAAAGTCATCGAGTGTGCCGAATTCTGGAAGGTCAATGTCTCTCATCGCCCGTTTGATTTTGGTCCAGCACTTTTCACACTCAGCCCACTTCTCTTGGATTTCCTGATGAGTTTCTTGGTCCATTCTTACCCATCATTCGACCGACTTATTTATGCGGTCAATGCTGCTATCCCTTAACTCTCGAATATTGTGCTCTTATGCATCTCATCCCTTTTGAACCATGTTGATGTAATCAATTATTTCCACAACTTCGTGGGACTTATCGTACCACCTTTCCACATCCTTTCACATCGCTAGTGCCATCAGGGTGTCTTCTTGGGAATCGGTTATCCCTGCAGTGAAAAGCTGTCACTCATTGGTGAAATTACTATAGGCGTCTTGGAATTCACTTCTCAAGAACATCGTGGCCTATGTGGAGTCATGATAGTATTTATCCAAATGGTGTGGATGTTCCAAATCCTTTAGTGCAGTAGCCATATCATCTTCATCATTTCTTTCTCCATCTAGGGTGGCATATGTGATCTCCATCCCTACACCGATAATCTTGGACGCCTTGGCATGCTCGGTGTTGATCAACTTTTCCTCTGTGGTAATGAGGATGGAGTGATCCAGAGTAAGCCTCCTCTTCTTGGTGGTCATATTTACGATAGATTTCCTTTTCCATTCATAGGATATGGCTTGTATATCAGCAAATTCATCCACAGGTTTGGGGATTTGTTGATCTCCCTGGGTAAGCATATTTCCTAGGCTTTCAACGGTTTATATTTTTTCAAGACTAGGTTCTTGAACCTATTCTGTGTGTTCCAAAGGTTTGGCCTCTAGTTGTCCCTCATCAGGAGGTAGAGTACTGGCTGAAATTGAAATAGCAGGGGTACGCTCGATACTTACTTGATAATCGGCTGTGGNATCCACAGGTTTGGGGATTTGTTGATCTCCCTGGGTAAGCATATTTCCTAGGCTTTCGACGGTTTATATTTTTTCAAGACTAGGTTCTTGAACCTATTCTGTGTGTTCCAAAGGTTTGGCCTCTAGTTGTCCCTCATCAGGAGGTAGAGTACTGGCTGAAATTGAAATAGCAGGGGTACGCTCGATACTTACTTGATAATCGGCTGTGGGGATGTTGATTACCTGTCAGGGATACCGACCAGGGGCAACCCCTTGCATATCCAATGGAAACCTAGGAAAGGATCAACACCTATTCTCGTCGGATCGACAGAGGACAACCCTTCCCAAAATCCTTGGAATGTGATGCAAGCCCAACCCTTTACATCCTATTAAGGGATTCATTCGATGATATCTCAACAAGCACAGAATCCATAAACTAGTCATGACCATGGTTATTACCAAAACCCTAGCCAACATCCTAACTTTTCCTGGCAACCTAGTGCCAACCAAACTCCAGGATTCTCTTTCCTTGGCTATAATCAACAACCCAAATTACCATTTCTGGCAACACTACACTTGCTAGACTTGACAAGGTTATTAAACAACCCCATCTGTCATGATCCGTGTTGGCCTCCGATGGTGACCAAGTTGCCTTCGGACATCCCAAAGTTCGAGGCCAAGCCTAACGAAGATCCAAGCGATTAGGTGACTACCTTCCTTTTATTGTGCTCGTCCAATTCTTTGAGAGATGACTCCATCCAGTTGCATTTGCTTCAAATCACTCTCATTAGGAGTGCGGAAAAATGGTACATCGAGATCGACCACTCAAGATACTCTTCCTTCGGTGAATTGGCAATGGATTTCTTAAACCATTTCCAATTACCTGTGAGATACGATGCCAACACCGAATTAATGGCCAACTTTGAGATGACAAAAGAGGACCATATCTCAGATCACATCTGAGAATGGAGACACCGGAAGAGTTTGATAAACGTGCCAGTCCCACCAACATTCCTGCTTGATTGGTTCCTTAAGTATTTGGTACCCCAGTTATATAAAGACGTTGCAAACTCGAGGGTCTTTTCAGAGGAAGAAGCGATAATGAGAGCCCAACAACTAGAACTGATTTACTCTTAGTCTATTTTACTTTACGAAGTTTTACCAGATGCACCATGGTCGATACTTGACAAGACCAGACAGAGATCTGGACCACATGCTGATGGTATTGTAGGTTCAGTGCAAACGAAGCCTGCTAATCAACTGTTAAATCAATTGCAACAATTGTCAATACAGTAGACAATGTCTAGCCAGACCATTGGTTCGGTTGCTCCCCCTACTCAAACGTCAGATGTACACAGTGTGCAATCAACAAACCTGAAGGCCACCCAACATATTTACAGAAAGAAGAAACAACAAAAGAAGGGTAAGGGGTTTAAGAAGCCTACCAATAATGTTGGTGAGGGAAACACTAAAAACAAGAAGTTGAAGTATCCCTGTAATCTTTGCAAGGAAGACCATCCGACTCACCAGTGCCCTCACCTTGTAGAGGCCCATAAGTTATTGGCACAACAATACCCTATTGTGTTAACGAATCCATTTCCACATGGGAAAAATTTAGCTCAAGCCTCTTCAAGCACGGAAGGGGTCTGTTAGGGGCCTCCTCCATCTTCAAGTAATCCTTCATCCACAAATGTGTACATGATGAAAGGTAGCATTGACATAGCGACTAGGACACGTGACTACAGAATGCCAAACACCTCTGAGAAGGGTAAAGAAGCCAAAAACCCATATCTTCCTCTCTCGTATGAGAAGACATTGGTAAAAACAATGACATGCATCCCCAAAGATGCGTTCAAGAAAGCTTCCCACAATCCAAACACAAGGGCCACTCAGAGCTACTCTGTGGTGGAGGATTTTTCGCAAACCCCTTGTGCAATGTCAGCTTTGGAAGTCCTTCAGAGCTGCCCTTCCCAGAGAAAGGCTTTGTTAGCTACCTTAGGATCTGCTAAGACTTGTAATCCAAGAATGATCATGCTTGATACGACTGACTTAAAACCTCATCTTCCCTACCACATAGCATTTCAGATAGTAGTGGATTACACCATGAAAAATTTTACTCAGAACATTTTCTGCATGGTGGTTGATGAGGGTGCCTCAACATGCGTGATGTATTTGGCATGTTGGAAGGCCATTGGCCAACCTATTTTATCTCTGTCACCTACTCTTCTCACCTCTTTTCACAGTCGTTCGTTCCGACCACATGGAATCATCCCCTATTTTCCCATGTCGTTAGGAGGGAAGACAGTGTGCATCAAAGTTGAAGTGATCGATGCATCTCTCAACTACAATCTCTTGTTAGGAAGGAGTTGGACCTACGCTATGCAAGTAGTGGTCATGATAGTTTTCTAGGTCTTGTTGTTTCCACACGAGGGCCAGTTCATGACCATTGATTAGTTATCCTTCTCTCATCTTGACCCTTCATCGAGGGTATCTATGGTCTCGATGATTGATAACCCTCAGCTTGACATCATCAATGTAGGGGTTGGTTTGTGCCCACCTTTGACAGGTACCTTCAAAAACCCACCTCCGACTGGCAATGTCCATTTCATGTCGGCTATCCCTAACTAGCCTAGGGCCAAAATATTTCAAATCTAGTCATTTCGCACAACTTACTTTAACGATCTATGGACTCTTCCTTCCCCATCAGTCACAATGGAAGGGATAGGGAACCATGGCATGGCCATGCCTTTGTCTGCGATATAATTTATGTACTCTTTAGTTCAGAAAGCTTTCGCTGACCCTGATTTGACTCCCACACAAAAGTTGGATCTGGTTCTCGAGCCTACATGGGCTCAAGCTTCCCTCATCGATACTGTTTATTTAGACTTAGTCTTGCCTTCAGATGAGGAAATTATTGAGGCAATTACTAGTCCAGAAAGACCCTGGGATGATCTTCATCACATATCTTACTTCCTCCCAAAGTTAAGAAGAATTGAAGCAGGTGAATTCACTCTAAATATGACTGGAGATAAGGCTTGTCCTATCAACCCTTTGGCTACACATGCTATTTATGCTGAAGGAAATATGGAAACCATTGCTCAAATGATACCTATCAATCTCTCCAGAATCCCTGGCATCGTGGAGAATATCTTTGTCAGAGTGGACTACTCCCCTGAGGAGATTCAAATATACACAGATTTATTTAAAGAATTCTGCGATGTGTTTTCCTAGTCTTATGAGGAAATGCCAAGCATAGATCCAATAATCATCGAATATGAAATCATGACATATCCTAATGCTAAGTCAGCCCGGCAAAAGCTTCATCCAATAAATCCTAGGAAAGCAACAACTATTAAGGCTGAAGTAGAGAAACTACTCCATGATGGTTTCATCTAGCCTGTCCAGTTGACTCAATGGGTGTCAAATCTCGTTCAAGTCAACAAAAAGTGGGGTACAATTCGCGTATGTACGGACTTCCATGATTTGAACAAGGCCTATCCAAAGGATAATTTCCCCATGCCATTTATTGACCAGATAGGCGATGAATGCGCAAGTTCCGAGGCCTTTTATTTCATGGACGGTTTTTCAGGATACAATCAGATATAGATCAAGCCCAAAGACCAACACAAAAACATGTTCATTTGTCCGTGGGGTACATTCGCTTATTGGAAGATTCCCTTTGGTCTAAAAAATGTTGGAGCTACATTTCAGCAGGCCATGTCTTTTTCTTTCCACAACCTCAAACACATAGTTGAGGCTTATCTCAATGATTTAGCATCACAATCTCACAAGAGAGTTGATCATCCCACACACCTTCAACTTATCTTTGAGCGATGTCTCTACTACTGGATCTACTTCAATCAAAACAAATGCAGGTTTTGCATCACATTGGGTCGTCTGCTTGGATTCATAGTTTCGACAATAGGGATCATAGTCGATCCTATAAAGGTTGAGGTGATAGTTTAGTTTCCTCCCCCGTGCACAATCACTCATCTTCGGAGTTTATAGGGAAAAACGAACTTTTTACAACGTTTCATCGCAAACTATGTCGAGATCACAAAGGGTTTCATGTGTTTATTGAAGAAGGACATTCCTTTCCATTGGGATGAAGCCACTCAATGCTCTTTTGAAGCATTGAAACATGCCCTCACGTCTACCCCTCTGCTTCGGCCACCCAATTATAATAAATATTTCTTATTGTACTTGGTCACTACAGAGTCGACCATTAGTATGGTCTTGGATCAAGAGGATGATTTTCTCTCAGAATATGTGATTTATTACCTGAGCCGAGGCTTGGTTGGATCGGAACTAAATTATTCCCAAATTGAAAAACTTGCATTGGCAGCAGCTCATGTTGTCCAATGGTTATGTCACTACATCTTGTTCTGCAAGATCACTGTCATTTCCATTGTGAATCTATTTCAATACGTGTTGACACGACGTGTGATCAACAGAAAGATTAGTAGATAGATAGTTATCCTCCAGGAATTCGACTTAGATTTTGTTTTGGCGAAGTCCAAGAAGTCGTTGGTCTTTGCGGAACTCATCTTGAAACTTCCAGTCGAATCAAGAGATGTTATCCCTGAGGATTCTCCTATCAAAGGAGACATTTTTTGATCACATCTTCAGACCCATGGTATGGACATATACTAGTCTATCTCCAGACTTTGAAGTTCCCTACCTTTGCTTCTCATGATTAGGGTCACCTTATACGCCATCAAGACAAAAAATATCTCACACTCGACGACATTCTGTATTGTCAAGGTGTAGATTGCATCCTTCGTTGGTGTATCACCCATGAAGAAGAGGAAATCATGCTTAACGATTGCCAAACTGGAGCATGTGGTGGTCATTTGTCTGGGTTGGAAACAACCCAAAATATTCTACGAGTTGGTTACTTTTGGCCAAAATTAATCAAAGATTGTGTTGAATCGGTCAAGAAGTGCCACCTGTGTCAGATCTTCTCTCGAAAGATGAGGGCACACCCCACTCCCATGTTTCCCGTCATCACAGTTGGTCCCTTCACCAAGTGAGGGATTGATTACGCTACATGAAACCCTCCTTCCACAAGGGGGTACCATTATATCATCGTAGTAGTATACTACTTCACGAAGTGGGTCGAAGCTATGCCAACGTTTAAATATGATGGAGAGACCACAACTCTCTTTTTGTTTAACTAGATAATAGCAAGGTTCAGCGTCCTGAGAGAGATTGTCACTGACCATGGTAGTCACTTTCAGAACAAAATGATGTCCAAGTTAACATCAAATCTTGGGTTGAGGAAAGAACATTCATCACCCTACTACCCACAAGCGAATGGTCAGGTGGAAGCTGTGAATAAATCCATTAAGACTATCTTATAGTGAATGATCGATTTGGCCAGGTCAAATTGGCATTTGATGTTGTATTCAGCATTATTACCCTACCGAATGTCTGTTAAGACTACAATTGTTTTCTCACCTTTTCAACTCGTTTACAGGATGGAAGCAGTCTTGCCTATAGAGTTCTAGATCCCCTCTCTAAAGTTGGAAGTATAGTTATTTCCAAACACTTCATTGCTTGAAGAGTGTTTATTATATCTTGAGCAGCTCGATGAGAAACGTCAGGATGTAGCATTGGATAACGAGTCTCACAAACAAAAATTCAAGTGTCAGTATGATCGGTCCGTCCGTCCTTGAATTTTCTCTAAAGGTGACCTTGTCCTATTCTATTACCAAGATAAGGACCCCCTGGGGGCAGGCAAGTTCAAACCCATGTGGTTCAGACCTTTCATCGTGAACAAGGTTATAAAGAAGGGTGCTTATCGTCTGGTGGAATTTGAGGGAAATGATTTGGTAGAGACTAGAAATGGGCTCTGCCTTAGGAAGTATTACTCATAGGTGGGTCGCCTTGGGTGACTTCTTGTAACATATGTATAGTCCTGTACATTCTCTTTTTAGTTTTCATCTTTTTGTTTTAAGGACGTGTCATTTTTTATGTCATCGTTTTCACTATGGCAGATGTCAAGTGAATCAAAGGTGTTCGTTGGGTTCACAGATGATGATAGCCAACACACTTGGAGGCTTGCTTCTGCAGATTGGGTGATTTTCACACCTGAGGGCCAATTGCTATCTTTAGGAGGTATCTGTTTAGGTGACTCCAGAAACAATGTCACCGAATACAACGCATTCTTAGAGTTTCTTCGTGATGCTTTGTCACATGGTATTTCTCACCTCTGAATCTACTTAGACGCTCAGTTGGTTATGTCTTAGTTAAATGGGATTTACCACATTTATGATCCTACTCTACACCAACATTTCCTTAGGGTACGTCTCTTAGAACGGAGTTTTGATTACATTATGTATATCCATGTTCCTAGGAGATTGAATCAAATCACAGATACTCTAGATAATCATGTATTAAATTGGCATATTGCACACATGTAAGAAAGAGAACACACACGCACATGTAAATACATTTGTAAAATAGAAGTAATCCATAAGACATAAAAAGATGAAAAATATCCATATATATATCAAAAAATATCAGAGTACATGGGTGGGTGCAAGCACCTAAAAAATATGTCCAATCAGAGTCATGGGGCTTATGCCCTCAAAAATATACAAAAGGTTCTCTCGGCACATAAGTAGTCTATCCTAGCTAGGGGCAAGGCCTATTGGCCCTATCGTAGTGAACAAAAACATTCTCCAAACGTCGAAAGAGTTGGACCTAGGTTCATGGCACCCCAACTACATGAGGTTGCATTGATAGTGGGAGATCCTTGATCTCTTCCATAGGGACTGTACGAGTGAGTGCAGTAAGTTTCCACTCTACCTGTCTCAATACTCTCTCAACCTCTCCGGTTGGAATCTCCCCTACTGTTGTTGCTGGTCCGACGAAACTAGCTGGTCCTACCTCTAGTCGAGGATGTCGCCTAGTCCTCGAGAAGTCTTCTAGACACATTGGTCCCACATCTGTACATAACAAATATGTAAGTGTTACATACTCTGGTATACAAAAAAATGTTATATAT
Organism: Picea mariana; assembly: GCA_032191745.1. Classification (NCBI taxonomy): domain Eukaryota; kingdom Viridiplantae; phylum Streptophyta; class Pinopsida; order Pinales; family Pinaceae; genus Picea; species Picea mariana. The sequence goes on from JASDQU010736477.1 coordinate 262,947, forward strand.
AAAAATACATCAAAATTAAATAACTTTGAAAAGAAAACTTACCCATCTCTCCTCGCTCTGCTTCGAGAGGTACAGACATGTTAGGATCTCTAGAAAAATTGATCCCAACATAGGGGTAGTCCTCTATTGCCAAAATCTGCCGTGACCACCAGTTGAAATTTTTTTCATCAAAGGCCTCGATGGTCGTCCCTCCCCCCTACCGCGGAAATAACATCGCCCATATGCATAGCGATGGGAGAGAGGCCTCGTGCCCTCGTATAACATCTTGAGGACTGAGACTGGGTACCCTCTCGAAGAAAAAGGAGCACAAAATGGTCCCAAACCCGCAGTTATGGTGCTCTCATATTCAACACTCTGTTAGTTGTCTTTTCATGCAATCTAGCATGGTGGTACTCCAGTCAAAAATTCATGCATTTAAGAACTATACTGCACAATGCATGTGTTCCTAGGAGGCCTGATGTAAAGCTACAGATCTAGTGATCCTCCCAATAAGTAGAACTATCACTTTGAGTGATAGGTTGCTGATCTTATGTATAGGAACATGATAACCTACTTTCTCAGTACCAACCTCACAATGGAGTCCAATCAACTCCTTGATGTTGTATGGCCTGGGGGGGAAAGTGCACAAGTTGACTAGATCCCCTCTCTTCGAGAGACCAGTCAAGAATTAAATTTCCTCAGTTGTTGGAGTCAATGACCGCCCCTCGAGCATGAATGCCTCTGTGTCAGGATGCCAGTAATCTATCAATGCATTTAGCAACCTGGTGTGTGCCCTCATAAATAGACACTGGAAGAACTTTAACAACCTGCATTGTGACAAAACAACGATAGCAGCAGGGTCCTCGGAGACCAATAAATCAATGTCCTCATGCTCCCTCTCTCTCCAATGCACATACATCCCACAAAAAAAAATCAATGGAGAGTTAACTCTTGCATTTTCAAATTTTCCCACTTATTGAAGGGTGTATGCAAGATTTCTTGGGGACAGTCATGTGTACACATGGGAAACTTATCTTATGCCCACATGTACACACAGGCTGTGCTTGGACAACCCATGTAAATGCAGGGTCAACCTCTTTAAAGTTCAACGCCCCCCCAAGAAACAAAAATATATGCAAAAATGAAAGATGGAAATGCAAGAGAGGTTAGCATGTACTTACTTGGTCCAAACAGAAGTTCATTTCATCCATTGAATCTCCCATAATCAACTATTTCGGAAAAGGGGTGTTTTTTGACTTTTGGTCAATTCTCAAATTACAATGGTGATAATGAGCTGCCAACTTTCTATTTATAGACTTTTTTGGCCCCATTTTTGTCCTTTTTTGGACCCTTTTGCCATTTTTTCTAGCTTGAAAATCGTTTACTATGGTTATTGAGTTTCTCAGGGGATGTTACGATAAGTGTTACTTTGGGTATTGAGAAGTTTTTTGAGAGATGGATCAGTTTTAAAGGTCTTTTGGTAAAAGGACTTTTTTCCAACTTTGTGCATGTAAGATAAGATTCCACCTCCACTTTTTGCACCTCGTTGTCTTTTTCTCTTTTCCATAGGATCGATCCCACCGAATTGCGACATGAAACACTCAGTCTTTCTCTAAAAGTGTCATAATTTAGTGGTAGAGACTACCTTCACATGGATGCCCTAGGTAGATTCTGGTTGCATCTTGGTGTCCATGTCATCACTAATGACTATAGGCTTGGGATTCCTTATTTGTTTTTCCTGATTACGAGTTCGAGCCTCAATTTCATGTTTCATTATCACTCTTGACCTCATCCTCGGAACTCCCAAAACACAACAAGTCTTCTTTTAAGCCCTTTTCAGAGCCTCTAAACATGAAAAGATTGTCGAGCGATCTTGTTGCCCTTCACGCTCGCTAAACTGAAATTTGAAGGCACATCTGTCCGGCGGTAGTTTACCCCTTTTTCGGTCCATATGGTCAAAAGTATGAACAAAGGTATACTTTAGGAGCCTCGGTTCTCTAGAAGAGTATTCTCAGGTATAGATTTAACCCTTTTCCGAGCCTGAGGGAATAAACTTACAAAAAAGGAACTCGCACGGAGTCCATAGTTAATCTCTTTTCAGACTCCCTAAAATTGAAAAGATACCGAGAGACCTTGTTTCTTCACAGTCATTAAATTGGTCCAAAAGAACATCCCTTACAGAGTCCATAGTTAAGATCTTTTCAGACTCCTTAAATATGAAAAGATTGTCGAGTGATATTGTCTTTGTGACGCTCGTTAAAATGATTTTGAATAGACATCTATTCGGTGCTACTTTACCCCTTTTTCGAGCCGACTAGACTACCTTCGAAAAAGGTACCCCAGTGGAGTTTCCTTTTACATTTTTTCAGACTCTCTAAAAATGAAAAACCGTCGAGCTTACCTTCTTTGGGCCTGTTAAAATTACATCGAAGGACGTTATTATCGTGTCTTATTAATCACATTTTCATTCTTGCATCTTTGGCCTAATGCCGGCTCCATGTTGCTCTCAACTGAACCATCTAAACAATGCCTCATACACAAGCCTTGTAAAACTTTGCCTCTATTTCTTGACACCTTGACCCATGGAGGATTTTTCCCGAGTGTCATTCTCCTACATATGTCCCCTTTCTTTGAGAATCAATGTGTTCCTTGCACTTGGAACTAGTATGTCTGCGACACTCGATCCTCCTTTCTAACATAGCATTCTTTATTCATTTTCAAAACTTTCCACAATTATTGAAAAAGACAAAAAAAATCAAATGTACCCCAAAAAGAGGAAGGGAAAAGTATTTTCTATTTTGTTGACAGCACAATGATTCGCCCTTGGACAAAGTACATCCTTTCATTTTTTCATCAAGCTCTAGGATTCAATATGACCTTAGGAATCTTTTCTTGCTACATAGAGTTGTGTCCTCCTCTATTTGGTTACCCTTCTAAACATTTGGAGAGTTCGCATTGCCTCCTGCATCATGAAATTATGTCAATGCCATGATCCTTGAGTCTCATCTTTTGTCATGATTTTGTCCAAGGGAATTCTTACTAAACTTGAGTTGGGCCTTCTGCATTTTGTCTCTTGTCCTCATGCCCAGCCACCCCGAAAGACCAAACAAGTTGTTTCTCAAAATCAATGAAGTTCTATTCCTGGATCATCAAGATCCTCTTGTCTGTTCTCAACGAGCCATCAAAGACCTTTGGGTAGTGAAGTCATACACTCATATTACACTCCTACCTAAGTTTTGAAGATTTTGAAGTTGTTGCTTGAGCTTTGAATACCTCATCTCCAGCCATCGGGCATCATTAGCTTCTTGAATATGGATACTATACATGTATATCTTTTGATTTCTGGGATGTAGATCCGTTGTGTGGTACTCACAACTACACTGCATATAGTTATAATACATGGATCTGCAGTGTCTATGATTGGCAGCCATGATTTTATTCCATCCCGAGCATGGGTATGCCCACCTCGGTGAGACAAATTGTTATTTTTGCAGATGGCACCTCCTAAACTCTAGTCCCTGGGCTCACTCATGGAATACAGTGGTGAATATTTGTAATGTATTTCAGCCATCATATGCTCTTTTGACCTCACACATTAGGGGACATCTGTTATAACCCTAAATTTCACTAGAAATGCATACCTAACATCAAGCCATCTAACTTGCTATCTTTTCCAAGCCATCATTGAACAAGCTCTTCAAAAAACCATTGCTTTCAAGGTGTACATGCCCTGCACCACTACTGCCTGCATACACATGCCTCCTGACCCACTACAACCCACGTACACTCACATAATATTGTGAAAATTGGAAACTTTCATAGGATACTGGTTTTCGGGCCATTACTTAACCATTTGACTGCCCATATCCAGTCACCACAACTATTACTATCCCTTTTGGCCTATAAAATATGGGGTTGGGGTCCCATTACAAGAGGGAAGTATGAGAACAAAGAAAATCTTCCCATTTTATCAATCCCCCTTTGCCCCAATTGAAAATCCCTTGCCATTTCCCTAAGAGAGAGCTGAAGAGGATAAGAAGACGAGAGAACTGAAGAGGTGAATAAGATGAGAGAACTAAAGAGGAGAAGAAGACGTGGAAGCAGTTGGTGCATGGTGATGATGATTCCAGGACCAAGTTCAAGTAGTGTTGGTCTCATGTTGTCAATGACTTTTTTGTGAGATTAATATAAGGAAGTACTTTTTCCGTCCCGCTAAATGACATCTTAAACTTATATGATTTGTTTACATTTCCTATTTATGATGTCTAACCCACTAATCCATATGTAGAATGCATGCTTGTAGTTTCTTGTTTGTCTTTTGATGAATGCAGGTCAACCTTGGGAGGATATTTGCAGTTAGGAAACAACCAAGCGCAAAGGGATCCCTACTGGATCCCTCTCTCTTGTCGTTTATGTATGATTGTGTGGTAATGTTGGGATAGTGATTAAAAGTAGGAGACTTTAGATGGTTAGCTCTGCCTACACTTTAGACCATTGGTGTAGTCCGTAGAGTGGTTTTCCCGCTATAGCACTCATCAGGAATGTGAACCCATGCTATACTGCCAAATACACGAAAGTGACTTACATCTGATTTATTTTTAGTTCAAGCTTCTTCCAGTGTTATATTTTTAAGAGCCTTTGTGGGAGTGTGATTTACTATGTAATTTTCACATTTGATTTCTTCTGCCCAATATTTTAGACTTAATCCCTTAGATTAGATCATACAATTAACCATTTATTTTAATGTGCATTTCTTTTTCTCAGCAACACCATTTTGTTGTGGTGTATATGGAACAATGTGTTGCATTTGGATGCCCTGTGTAGTGCAATAATTGTAAAATTATTGTTCACATATTTACCTCCATTATTTGTTCTTAAATTTTGAATTTGATGTCTAGATTGCTTTTCTACAAGGGTCTTGTAGGCCAAAAACTTGTTAAACACTTCACTCTTAAGTTTTAATAAGTAAACTCAAGTACGTTTGGAAAAKCCATGAATGAAAGTTAAGAAATACTTGCACCCAGAAAAAGAAGGAGAAGAGAGTGGACCACACAAATCATTGTGAACAAGCTGCAAAGGGATCGAGGTGTTCCAAGAGGCATGTTTGTCAAAACTCTCCTGATGATGTTTTCCAAGAACACAACCGACACAAACACCATCTCTKCATGAAACAAGAGGAAGAAAAGTCACCATTTGTTGACTACATAGTTGTTGCAATGAGAAATAGTTTAGATGACCAAACCACTCATGTCAAAGTTTTCTCAAGTCATCGCTATGAGCAACAAAAACTGATGAAAAATATGATGACCCAAAGTTGTCAAAATTGTACAACCTGGTAATATCATTAGCAATTCTAGTTGCAAGAACATGCTTAGATCTTTTAGATCCTTGATTACAACTTGGTGAGGTGAAAACTATACGGTTTTACCTTCACCGAAATGTGTGATTTGATATATTGATAGAAGGTTACAAGAAAGACTTGGAACACATAATACATCATTGAAATGATCATTTTCTACTTGATCTGTTCCAAATCCTTCAACACTAAGAGATCTATCATAACTAACAAATATTTTCTTTGTGTTACATTCATTTAGAGTAGAAAAAATGTCTCTATCCTTAGCCATATGATAAGATGTTTTAGAGTCAATAAGCCACTCATCAGAAAAAGAAGTAGAAGTTGTGTTGAAGGAGAAACCAGAAGTAGAAAGTGCATGTCCATGAGAAGAAGAAGAAGAAGTAGAATCAATACTGATGTTGTGCTTCTTCATCGTTGCTTCTAAAGCTTCCATATTCTTGAAACATTTGGACTCATCATGACCATATTTATCACAAAAGTTGTAATGTTTGTCAGTCTTCTTACTTTATATTTTTCTCCTTTGTCACCATTAGGAGAGGAAGTTGTCTGAGTGGGGATAAAACAAAAATAATACTTTGCAAAAATTTTAAAAATGCATATTCAGGCTTTATACCTCTAGATCTGACTGAAATGGTCGTATCTTGGGCAAACAAAAACCTTTTCGAGTGAAAAGAAAAGTGTTCCTAACTGAAATGAGTGCTCCAGATGCAATGGAACAATCCTTTCAACCCATAAATGTATGAAAAATGACAAAAAATGTCAGAAAATGGAGATTAGGAAACTTGCCTTCACGATCTCGATCTACAACAGGAGTGAGTCCTCAAGAAGGCTCTATTACCATGTTTGAAAACACAGGTATTCCAACAGAGGATGAACACCTTCAATAACCACTCACACAAGTAGATCAAATATCAACACACCGACATGGATGATTTTAAGGATGAAAATATATTTTAAAATGTAGAAACCTTGGCGAATCTTAGTAATCCTTCATATGCCAACTATAAATGTTTGGTGATATTTTTGTAAAAATATTCAAATTTGTAAGGATTATATATAGTTTGTATAAAATTTTGGTGATTTTTAAGGTAAAATAATTTTATCCTATAGAATTTGGGCAAATCATTTTTACAATAGCGAATATTTTTTTTGGAAAAACCATGGAAAATTATCCCATGAGTGAAATTTAGCCCCTAAAATCATCCTTTCACACCGATGTTTTTATGTGGTAAAAATCCTACAAGGAAAGATCCACGACCCTAGCCAACACAACCACTTGGAGTTGTTTATTAATGCAAAAAAAAAGATTATAGAGAGATTTTACAAGAGAGTTTCTCACAATCTATCATCTACAAATGACCCTCCATGCTCTTTAAATAGAGATCATGGACCAATCGAGTGTTAAGCCACAGATCAATGGCTATTAAGATTGAGGAGAATATGAACCATCAAATCACTCTAAGTCAGGAACATATCGTGACAGTAATATTTCCTAAGTACAAATGCATACTAATGCATACTAAAGAAACACACTAAGAAACACATTTTTACGTAACGACACATTAGAAAAAGTAGATATTAAATAACTCCTAAGTGTCTAAATATCCTAACAGTGAAAATCTACACAAGTACATATTTCACCTGACTTTTTCTTTACTGGCACCAAATTAGCAACTGAGGAAGAAGGATTGAATTTACTGGCATCCAAACAAATTTTAAGCTCTCTTTGCATTAAGGGTTCAAGAGGAGGATTGAACTTTCCTAATTTCTACTGAAAAGGTTTAGTGTCATTCTTGAGTGGAATTGTGTGTTGTATGATCCTAGTTTCATTCGTCTTAATGTCTTGACAAGACCAAGAACAAATGTCTTGATAATCCTTAAAAATATTAAGATAAGATTTCTTCTCATCTGCAAGGATTAATATTCCAATATTGATATTCTTATGATTTTCAGCAGTTCCCATATATATTACTTCATAAGTAAGCAAAGAAATCCCAGTTTTTACATTTCATGAGCCCTTGAGTTTGTCTTTTGAATCATGTGAAGTTTAGGTTTTTCAACTGTTATGTCTTCTTTTTATTTAAAAATTTCACCCTCTTTCTTAGTAAGTATTGCTTGGAATTCCTCATCATCGATATAAATATCCCTAAAAGTTTAGTTATTATCTAAACACGCTATGATATGCTCATCCCCTTCAAACACCCTCTAGTTTGTAATATAATCAAGGACTGAGAGTTTATATAAAATATTAATAGTAAATATGAAAGCTTCATAATATTCTAAAGGGGATAGTCTTGAGGTTGTTGTACTATCTAGATAATCAACAAGTTTTTGGATCAGGTTACGGTAGTGACATTGAAAGTAAAAGAATTATCTATCAGCCTATCCACTTCTCGTTGATAGTTTCTAAGGCGAGGGGAGTTGCAATGTATAGTGTTCTTAACTTTTCTAATAATTATCTCAGAGTGGACTAAGGATTCATACTCATTTGTGTTGTTTGTACATTCAAATTCCAACCTATGTGATAAGATACTGTGCTTACTAGTTGGATCTATAAAAATAGACCCAACCTATGATCCTTCTTGAGACTTGGAACCGTCAAAGAAAATAGTCTATATTTAATAAATGACACGAGGGACCCTTTTCCCGATGTCAATGTTTGTTTTTTTAACATTTTATTCTAAAATATGACTGTAAGACATTCACTAGAGATGTTTTGATTTTCTATTATGATATGATTTTCTTGCAAAGATAAACTTGACTTCTGTGTTATCAAAATGTCATATGCATCGACTGTAAAATTCCCAAAATATTTGTCACAATAATAATTTTCGAGGATGGGGAATTCAAACGAAGATGGTTCATCGGGTACCTTCAAATAAATTACAATATGTTTTAAGTATTTTTCCTAGTCAATTCTTATCTTATTTGGCTTCCCTTTCCAAGGAAACCAGAGGTGATACCAATCAAAAGAAAAATACCCTTGGATTTTGTGTGACTAGTCATGGCTAATAAAAAGTCCATATGATTATGGGATGTTGACAACTACAATATCAATTACTTGCTGGATGTTTAGGTTTGAAGCATCCTAATCATGACATGCTTTAATTCATCGATGACTTGTACTTCCAATATGTCTAACTATATTATATGTGTTGAAATTTTGGCAGGGTTTGAATTTAATTTATTACCAACAAAATAAGGCATGAATTTGATGATTCCCTTCAATCTACCAAGAAATTGTGTAGATTGTTTTCTAAAATATCAAATGTTAACAAAAAAGGTGGTATGGATAGTTTGGGCTTCTTGTTTTTGAATGTTGCATTTACAATGGATTTTCATACTTCCCCTAATTTCACTCTGATTATAGTCTGATTAGCGTTCTTGGGTATTCTCATCCTTTATTTTTTTGAGTAACAAAGTTTTCTATTGAGAAATATTACAGAGATCCATAACATAAATGTTGGCATTGATTTTCTTTAGATATTCTACTACTCTATATTCCATGTTCTCCAACTCTTGATTAACAACTTTGGGAGCAAAGTTGATCACCAGAGTAATCTTTGATAAGGGTGTTGAAGTTCAAGGATTATTAGGAGATTCATATATGGTACGATGGGGTTCATAAACAAATCCTTTTCTATTGGTATGAAAAATGATATTTTCATCTATGAAATATTATTCCTCCATGATATTTACCCCAAACATCATTTCCCACAACATCATATATGCTCATTCAATATTTTCAATTTATTATTCACATGTGGTATTATATTATGTGCCATAATTTTGATTAGTGAGAGAAATTCCATCTAAGAATCGATTGGCCATCAAAATCATGGCATTTATTCATTATGGGAAATTATTCTCGGAATGATTTTCTTGATGATAACTACAAAAAGAGTATGATTCTACGTACTCTAAATTAATATAAAAATTAGTTGGGGGAGGCTCTGTGGCCTTAAAGAGAGGAGATATCTTAAATAAAGGTTTGTAAGGCCTTTGGTTGGATGCAACTTCCCCTGAACTCCTTTTCATGTCTACCGTATCATTCACGATCTTCTTAATCATTCTTTGTAAATTTTTCATATTAGTTTTATCTTTTTCCTGATTTTATTAACCTTGCTTCCCTTATGGTTGTGTCAACAAAAGGCCTCTTTTAGGATACATTGTTTCCTTTTTTACTAAGGATATTTGACTTTCTTTACACTGTTTCATCTGAAATTCTATAGTCTTTTCTTCCTCATTTTTTTTTTCAAGAGTATGTTTGGCAACCCTTTCAATGAACATGGAAATCTAGGTTGGCAAAGAATTTCCATAAAATTCAACCTCTAACTCTTGGGCAGGGGATTCTTTTCTATGAAACTTATTCAGGATTGTAGTGAAATTTTTATTAAAACCCTTGACCTTTTCCATATCCCCCATAGTAGAAACGGATAACTCAACCATTAATTCCCCAATTGTGGTTTCTTCTCCAAATTTATCTAAAAGTTTCTTTTGGAACTTGGCCTAGTTAGTTAAGGATCCAATAGGGAAATATATATATATAGGAAAAATATATTAAAAGTGTGTATAAATCCACTGATTTACAAAATAGGGGTCGTTACAGGGCTTCGAGAAGTAGATTCCATGACATCTAGAGGATTTGAAAAAAAAAAAAAAATTCATGGTGCACGCTCCTTCCTAACAAAAATGGTGTGATTGTATTTCATCGAGTACAATCGATAGAAGATACCATTGATATATAATGAGAGACAAAACATGATAGCAAGAAATTTGCAAGGCTCAAGTAGCTGATTCCAATTTGATTTGTTGATGCTCCAAAATTGCTTCTCGATGAGGCTCATTAAGATCCAAAATTTAATTCACTGAGACTGAATTTTCATTTTTGGAAGCTCTGTGTTGAATTTCCATCTTTCTTGGTTGATGTTGCACTCCTTCCAGCTGGTCCAGTCGACGCTGCATTGACTCCATGCCATTGCGATGTTCCTCAATCTGGCTCCTTTGAGCATAGCTCTCATCTTGGAGTCTCTCTATCATGTGCCTGTGATGGGACAGAGTTTCAAGTTCAAATGTCTTGGTGGAGCTGAGAGATCCCAACTAGATTCTCATCCTGTTACAACTTATTCTTTCTTCCTCAATTGAATTCTCATCCAATTTTCCAGAATCCACAAAGAGGTATTTACCACCCTACATAACTTTGGGCACTGGGTTGCTTTGAATTCTCCAAGATATGTCCAAATTGACGGGGAAGCCGCTGGGCTATAGCGAGAGGGTAAGAATTTGGAAAGAGGAGGGAGTGGGAGTTTCTGGAAGACAAAAATTCCACGGGAAGGGTGAAATAATAAGTTTGTGTAAGGGAAGGTGCAAAGGTGATTCCAGAGAGTCTAGAGTCTGCAGAAAACACTGAAACAAGTTTCGAGTGAAACAAAGTTGAGATAGGGCATGGTGACTGATAAGAGTCAGGACTTGATGAGGAGGAGTCTCATATAACTGGGAGGGGAAGGACAAGAAAAAATGATCCCTATGAATTAAAGTCTGGGCACGATGTATGCTAGAAGGAGATCAAAGAGAGGAATTCAGGGTGGGGCAATGAGAAATCCAGAGACTTTGTTGGGAGAAAAAATGGATAGAAAACATTAATGGGTGGCCAAATAACCTTACATAGACCATTGTATGTATTTTCTCCAGTAGGGATGAGTATAGGCCAATAAACACCCATGTTTCGTTTAATGTTGAATTTGTGCCAGCCAGAAAATTCGTGAAATATTCCTTGTGTGGTGTACCTTTGGACTCCATGATTCCATACTTGGAGATGAACTTGGCATCACCTTGAAAATTAAATTGTGTGACTGGGTTGTTTCACTCCTTTTCCATCTTTTGTGGATCCTTGAATTCATGATATCCCACGAGCATTGAAAGACGAAACTACTGAGCATCAAAATCCATGATGAAACTTGCACTTGATATGTTATTTGTCATTGTGCAATGGTCGATGGGACTTGCCATTCTCCCTCACCACCTCTACCCATAACACTGGCCTGATCCATGTGTCCACACCTCATCCCCTCTCCTACTCTATTGTCCACGCATCCCATCCATATGGCCTTGCATGCGTTGGAGACCCAAAGGGCCCCACCCCCAACCCTCTCCTCTTGCCCAGTCCACTTATCCTTGTGTTTGCTAGAACCTTAAGGGCCCCCACCCCCGACCCTTTTTCACGTGTCCATTACACCTATCCATGCATGCGTTGGATCCCGGACTAGCCCCTACCCCAACCTTCGTGCACTGGCTCCCATTCATGTGACACATTAGGTTAGGAGGACTAATGCTTCAATACCTTCCACGCCTAAATTTCTAGGTAGTTTCCTAATGGATTCGTTCACCAAATTATTTGCTACCTTGTTGTGCTCTCTTATATGTGGTAAAATTTTATCTTAATGGGCTGAGAGTCGACTCTTATTCGGTCAATTATGTTGATTAAGGTTGGTTGTCATTGATGTCAAAGACCCATAGCACAAAGTTTTGGGTAATGGACCCAATAGTGTTTGATGTAAATATGACTCATTATTGTTTTTTCATGGTTGATAAGAAGTAAATATGGATGAACTCCAAAGTGGTCCCCTTATGGTGAAAGCCCTCACGGGA
>JASDQU010736478.1:1053-16990 GCA_032191745.1 Picea mariana
GACTGCTGCAGTTTGCCCTCACGACATCATGGGTCTTCTTGAACTAGGTAATCGTTAACCTACAATTCGAGCCACGATAGGAGTGCTAGTAGGCTGTGGCAGGGTTGTTGTCCACACCTCTCCCTCAATGTCTTGGGTAGTCGTGTGTGACCCCTCTACTCCACATGTGAGTCCGATCGACAAGCTATCATCAGCCTGCATCATCAACGAATCATGTCAGAAATAAGAACCATAATCATAACATCTAATCAGATGCACATATGTCATATATACAAGAATCAAACTCCAATAGTCCACTCCCTAACTCGATCCGAAGTCCAAGGGTTTTCATCGATTCCTTTGCATCCTCGAGGTCCAAAATCCTGCACACTCAAGAGAACCGAGTCAATAGCACTTGTCTATGTCAATACACCAAAATAACATGTCATAATATCCATAAAGCCTCATAATCATAATCAAACAGTCAATAGTATAATAATCCGGATCACTTGCAAGCAAGTGTCCTCAAAGAATAAGTTCGCTCAGTGCACGCAAGAGTAGGATGTTACATGCACATCCTAAGCAAATTCCTTTTCCTTGCTTAAAGAATCCCAAGGTCGATCCATTAATAAGATAGGAAACAAAGACAATAGAGACACAACTCAACAACCAATTCACAAAGTGGAAATGAAAACCCAGATAAATCAACATCATCCTCAAATAAGGTCAGCTAACACGATTGAATTATTTTGTCAAATCATTTTTTATAATTGTAGAAAATAGTTTTTGGATTTTAATGGGGTGAAATCCCTCATGGGTTACCCCTATGGCCTCATGGATCTACCCACCAGATAAAAAAAAAAGCAAATTGTTCCCTAGAAATAGGTTCAAATAATATATTATTTACCCTCATAGCAATCACCTTCACAATAATCTTATATACACAGTCGTAGAGGGAATTAAGCTTGAATCGATCAAATGCAAACGAATAAGGAAGATCGACCTTTAGAATTAAGGTGATGAAATTGGAGTTAAAAGTTACCATCATATTACTTGTAACTTTGGATTCATTGATTACCTTTAAAGATCTTCTTCCAATAACTCATTTACGTATCAAATTAGTCCAACCATTATTAATATAATTAAAGAATAAATAATTTTAAACATTAAATTTTTATTAATTAAATAAAACTATGACAAAATCTTTTTTAAATTTCCACAAAATTTCCTTAAAAAAAACAAATTTATTCCCTTATTAAATAAATCCAACCATCATCAATCATAAATAATTGTAGCCATCATCATCAACCATAAATAATTGTAGCCAACATCGTCAATATGATTAGAGAATAAGTAAGTTTAGACATCAATGTAAAATGCACATTCTCCATCAAACAAATAGTAAGAGAATACATAATTTTAAGCATTAACACGAATTTGTATGACACATATCTAGTCTTCGTCGAAGGGAAAATTTTATATATATATATATATATATTTTACTATTTAAATAATTAATAAAAACAATAATTTATTATATATGAATTTTAAATATAATAAAATTTAAATATGTTTTTACAATATAAAAATATAATAAAATATAATAATTTTTTTAATTATGATAATATTTATAAATGAAAATAAAATAAAAAATACAATAATATTTATGAATGAAAATAAAACAAAAAAATATAATAATATTTATAAATGAAAATAAAACAAAAAGTTGAAGTTCATAATATAAGAAAAAATGTTTATACTCATTATAAAAAAATGTGTCCACATCATAAGATGTCTTAAATCTATTTTATAGAAACTTTGCATTTACACGTTGCAATGTACCAAATTTGCAATGTTCCAAACTTTAAATAATGTATATAAAGTTCACATTTACCCATGTTGTAATGTACCAAATTTTAAATTATATGTCCAAATCAAGATCATTTTATTTTACTAATTCTACAAAGCAATTTTGTCTCCAAATGCAATATAAGTACATATGACATCATCTTAGATACCCATCTAAATGGAAATCTAAAAGGAGTTTTATACTTCCAAACAAGACAAACAAATATCTTATATGTATTCAAATAGTAAGCCAACTCCATCCAACTTGTAAGCCCAACATTTGCAATTGGTGGTGCATTGAATGTATCTATTTGAGCTTTCTTCCTCTATGGTACTTGCTAGTTAATAAGGATCCCCTATCTCAAGAAGAAAGCATTCCAATAACATTTAAAAAAAGAAAGTTGGACTTGTCACATTATACTTGTTAACAATAGGACTGAATCCACACCTAACCGTTTCAACAAATAAGGAGCAAGTGTATGGATTAAACACAATTGAATTAAATTATTTTAACAAATGAGGAACAAGTGTACATAGATCAAATATAAATACAAATTTATTGAATTGATTACATTACTCATAAATTGAAAATTTGGTGCTATTCCTATTTCACATCTAGTTTAGTTTATTTCAATGTGTGTATTTTGTTTTTGGTTCTTTAAGTGTGTCCATCCACCTAACATTAATGATGTATGTAGCCATTTTGTCTTACTCTCTATTTTGAATTCTATTGCATATATTGTTATTATGAATCCTAGTAAAAGAAGACAACCCCTTTGGAAAGTAAGGCCTCTAACCAGTGGAAAAAGAGGAGAGAGGTATGATGTGATTACATAGATAACATAGAACTTGGTACACAACTACTATATCAAAATGCTTAATTTTTTTTTCATGTCAATGGTGGGGCCCCTAATACAAAGAAGATTTCCTTTAACAAAAGAGCATTAAAGTAAGACATGGAAGGAACAATGAAGAATGTCAAAAATAACGATTATTAAACTAGAACAATTGTCATTAAGTGGGGAATTATTGTTAAGACTCTTGCACAAGTTAGTTTTTACACAATAGATCGGTCGTCCTCCTTTAATTGGCAACATAGCAGTGACTTGGGGCTCATAGGTGAATTGGATAGAGAATGTGAACATTTTAGATCAGCACTTATTGATTCGGGAGCTATTATCACAGAAAAAGAAGATAGTTTAAGGTGGGCGAGAGGTGATGTTTCGGGTTTCCCTACAGTAATTTTTTTTTATATGACTATCATAAGATCAAAAAATTTAAACAAGGTGGAGGCCTGGAGAAGCACCATTTGGAAATGGAACGTGTCATTGAAGATAAAATTGTTCTTGTGGCTTGCCATGGAAGGAAAAATACTTACTTGAGACTCATTACAAAAGAGGGGCTGGGAAGGTCCTAGGAGATGCCCTCTTTGTAGGAAGGAATTAGAAACTATAACACATCTCTTTACTTCCTGTACTTTTGCTAGACATGTTTGGGATAAAATGGTAATTGAGTTTAATATTAAGTGTGGCTGGATTGGCACTAGCCTGTTGGATTGCATAAAAACCAGGACTGTGGACTATTTGGCATCCCCACAATTTTCTGCTTATATCTGTTGGCATATTTGGCATGAGAGAAATAAAGTTCTTTTCGAAGATTCCAAGCCTTCTATTATGTATGTGATCTATAAGATGAAGGCTCTGCTTAACTTTAAGTCCATTGTTAAAAAAAGATAAGATTCCTCGGGATATTTTGATTACACACACAATGAATATGCTTTAGCATGGTTCGATGGGGCAACTCAGAAGGATGGCAGCAAGTGTGGAGCTGGTGGAGTCATTAAGACAATATATTCTGCAGTTTATAAGTGGACATATAATTGTGACAGTGGAACAAACACCAAAGCAGAGCTCCTCAGTGCATGGGAAACTATCTTGCTTGCAAAAAATCTGTCTATTTCTAGTATCCATGTGATGGGTGATTCAAAATTTATTATAGAATGGCTGCTGAACAAAGGCAGACTCCAGGTTGCAGCATTGGAAGGGTGGAAAATTAGGATCAAGGAATTAACAAGACTTTTTAGAGCCATAAAATATCAACATATTTACAGGGATTTCAATATGGAAGCTGATAAACAATCAAAGTTGGCATTGGAAGAGAATGAAGGATTTTTATACTACCACCACTGGATCAGTGGAGTGGAGGGGCCTAGAAAGCAAATTGGAATTCACTAGAAATTTTGAGAGTATAGTTCTTTATTTTGGCATGTTAGATAAGAGTGGTGCACTTTGATGATGATAAGATTTGATGCTCAGTTTTAGCGATATGCTACTTTATGTTTTAGCTTGGAACTTAGTGTTGAGAACTATTTTTTGTAAGCACCTACATGTTTGGGGCTGCCTTTTTTTGAATCTTTTTGAAAAGATTTTGTAGAAGGAATCTCCTTTTGATGAGATTCGAGATGTGAAAAAATTATATGATAATGTAATTGGGCAAACGTTTTCCTGGAAAAAGTGAGGAATTAATTATAACATCTTTACTTATTGGTTACAAGGACTTATTACAACAACAAGGAAGGGACTATACTAACAAATGACGAGTTTCAAACAACGAATTGGTGTAAAGACATGCAAGAACTAGTTCATCTTCTTAAAATCCTTTAACTAAAGGCATATGTGGGGCACTTATGTAAAACCATGTCTAACCCAATCAAGGATGGATTTATAGGCAAGTTATTGAGGATTGAGTTAAAAAACAAGGATTTAGATTTGACACTTGATATAATTGAGGATTTGGATAAAATTCAAGCAATCAGTCTTAGACCTTCCATTGTTTCAAAATTTTATAAGAACTTGTTTATTGTGTATAGGGCCAATTCTTATAGGTCTCATAGAATTCAAAATTGTTATGAAACATGCCTATAAGCAAGTAGATCACGTGGGATGAGATTTTGGCAAGATGCGAAAACAAAAGTTTGCCCCATATAATACCAAAGAGTAGAGAGTGGATGACACTACTTTTTGTAATAATGATGGTGATTGGAGAATTATGATATTTTACCTCTTTAAGTGTAAAAAATAGGTAAATAATTATATTTCTAGATGTGAACTAGGATCATGTATGGAAACTCAACCACATGCATAGATGACCAAAGACACATTCTTGAATTAGCTTTGTCACTTTACAAGACTTGGACTAGGTGGAGTTTCTCCCACAATAGTCACATTCTCATTTTTTATGGACATGGAAGCTAGGTGGCATTAGTTACCATCCAAGAGGATAGAGTTTTGGGTATTGATATGCTCTCTTTGCCTCCTCATATGAGCCACAAGATTAGACCATTGGATGAAAGTGTTCTTTAACCATTCAAATGCTATTTCAAAATTGATAGATCAATATTGATGGAAAGAAATCCCAGGTTTATATAAAAAGTTATGAATTGGTTGATTTTTGGAGAAAAACACTGTGAAGGCACTTACAATAAAAAAACATAAAGTTATTTTTTAGATGGATATGGATTTGGCCCCTTAACCTTGATGCAATAACCCAATACATGTGACCAAGTGAGACTTTCCAAGTTTCAATTAAATATTAAGCAACCACTATGGAGAACATGCTTAGGTTGACAAGTGTAAATCAAGAGTGATGAACTATAAACCAAAGTATTGACTTTCCAACATATTCCCAAGTTAGTGGAGCAAAAAAACATGGCTCCAATTAGGAGCATTTGATAAGCCCTAGGTAGTTTCTTCCACTAGCCTCCTTGGGCACAATATGTTGTTTTGGACCTTAGGATATATCTTGATAATGGCCATGATGATGTAATCCTTTTTGTGCCATCCCCTCCTTCTACACTTAATCCCAATGAGGTGGTGCATTACTACATAGATTTTGCTGTGTGGAATTGGAAGAGAAGGCTACCAATTTAGGGGGAAATGAAAACCCCAAAGAGGAAAAAGGATAAAGATTAGTTGTAGTCAAGCATATGAAAACCAAGTAATAGGGATCCTACTAGGTGGAACACTTTCCAATTTCTAAAATATACCAATGGAAATGGTACTAGAGAATCCAAGGACTTAAGTTGACTGTCCAATTTGACTCAGTTTATACTTCAGAAAAATCACTTTAGACCATTTCCTTAATATCCTCTTTGAGTAAGAGGAAATGAAGAAAGAATTGGAAGTGGTAAACAAAGGAATACAAAACAAGTAGAGGAAAACAAGGCAACTAAAATTGCTACAAAATAAAAGAAGGAGCATGAGTCTAAACTAGAAAGAGAATTATAATGTCAACAAACAGAATAACAAAGAATGTCACAAAGGGAAGAGAAAGAGTGGAAGAGAACACATTTAGAATAAGTGGGAGAGAAGGATATTAAATAACATGGAGGGAATTGAATAGGAAAATAGGCCTAATTAGTGCATTGAACCCTTCTCCTAAGAACCCTCTAGTCCTATGCGACTATTGGCAGCCCAACATGTTTTTAACTTTTTATATCAAATAACGATCTACGTAGTTACCTAATTGGGGTCATACATTTTTCTATTCTTCATAAGAAATTTTCGAAATGACAATTGTAAGTTTTCAGTTTTCTCTATTGTCTTTGTTTTCATGCTTCGTTTATGAATGAAAGCATGAAAACTTATGGCTGTATTACCACTTTATAGGAGCAAGGTTTTGACTCAAATAAAGTGGTAATACAGCCCTGGTTGTTAGAGTCGAACCTAATGGCACTTAGACCTTGCTCCTATGCGATGATGCCTCGGAGGATCTCGAGGGTCACGATTGGCTCGTTTTCCTTGAGAAATTCCAGTGTTTCAACCTACAGACTGCTTAGGAATTCTCCCTCTCGTTTGATGGATGTAGAGCTAAGGTGGGGGACAATCAACTTGAAGTCATAGAAGACTTTTTAAGCCAAGCAACATAACTTCCTGTGAGTGGGGAGAAGTGGTTCAAGAATGATAAGGTAGAAGAGATTCCATGGAGTCTTTTCTTTACATCTCGGAAGATCAATGGTTGTGACAAAGGTATGCCAATCTCTTTACTGAAAGCCCGATGGCATGGTCTGCTTGCAGTGTTGAAACAATTTGTCACTTGTGAAGGCCATTTTGGTTTTGTGTTTCTTTATCACCTGCGTCTGCTCATGAATTTCATAGGGTTTCCTTTAAACATGCCTTATTATCTATGGAGAAGCCTTTACAAAATGGCTAATAGGTATAAAAAGAAATGTTTGGATTCGAGCCTTTTCCACCATGGTTTAATAAAAATTATGCTTGCACATCAATTTAAGTTGCAGAACGATGATTGGGATTCATTTTTAACCAGAAATGGTTTCGCTAACCCCAACGCTAAAGAGGTTGACAAGCCTGTTATTGAGGAAACCTTAGTCTATCCTACATTGCTTCTCTCATCTACCTAGGCCTGTGTTACGACCACCCACATCAAGCCTTTACCCGACCCAAAAGTTGTTGAGCAGGCCCATCAGCAAGTTGCACAGCCTAATGACACTGTCCAAAATTCAAACAGACCTACAGGCAAGACGTATGAAGGTGACGTTGATTTGGGTTTTAAAAATAAGAGAGCTGGAAGGTTGATTTCAAGGAAGCTCCGAAACAAGTCAAACCCTCATGTGAGCTCAATCAAGATGATTGAGATCCATGAGAGTTCGGATTCCAAAATTGATAGATTTCTTACTGAAGAAGACCCTCTTTCTTTCCAACCAGACCTCGATCAGTCTTACAACTTCGTGGAAAATCTACCACCTTGTTTGAAACATAGTGAAGGGTTTCCTGGTATTAAGTTGGGCAACAAATCTACAGTCCATGTTGGGGACATCCTAGTTCACAACCAATGGTTATTCTCAAGGGACTGTTGCACAGTCGCAATGTGAAACTTGACTATTCTGGATTGACAAGTACTACACCGATATACCTATTTTACAGTCACAGATTAAAGCTCTTATTGATCAAGTCAGCGCCTTAACAAATGAAAATCATAGGCTCGAGTTTGTCATTCAAAGAAAAGGGAAACGTATGAAAACTACATGGAATGTGATATTAAAAAATGTCGAGACTGCAACAACAATAATAAATTCTGAGATCATCTGATATGATTTGATTTTATAGTTAGAGGTAAGAGTTATTTTATCTTAAAATAGGGTTATTCATTAAATAAATTATATTTTTTTGTTCATTGAATAAATTAGATTTCATTACTAAAATAGACTAGCTACAGAATCAACAGATTCTGTAGCCAATCTATTCTAATTCAAAATTTGCAAAATTATGGTTAAATTTATATCTAAGTTTCTCTATTTTATCTTTTCTTTTTAGGATATCTAGGAGTTTATGGTGACCAAGTGATCTGAAGCATTTTTGGGGCTTGTTAGCCATATCTATGAACCATTTTTGTATAAACAAGAATAAACTTTTTTTTAGCTTTAGAAGATTTAGTATGATCTGGGTGGTTATATCCCCCCTCTATTTTTGTAATCAATATTTGATCTCATAAGATAAGACAGTTACCTTTCTGAAGGCTTTAAGAACTCATTATTTTTTGTAATCAAGACATCTTGGCCTGGGGTTGAAGGTGGACAACTTATACATGAATTTGGATGGAACATATATTTACATTTCTGCTTTAGCTATCTGTAAATGTTGTTTTCATTTATGGTTTTTTTATCTTGATAATTCGATAATTGTTGATAACTTTTTTCTTCACAAATTATTATGTCGTCAAGATAATTTCTTTAATACAGTCCACATTTTTATGCTTCAGTTATACAAAAATAGTGATTGATCGTTCAATTCAAATGATAAGGTTTATCTTTAATCTTGTTGAATGATTAAAAGCATGTTGTTACTATTAGATTTATCTTATGTATAATTGCTTGCAGTCACAAATATCAAAGTTATTATTTGCGTCTTATTACTAGTTTATGTGCACTTGTATAACATGCACATAAACTAGAGAAGCTAATCTGTTGTGTAAATATTCTTTAAAATAGTTATATACATACATGTACATACATATACTGGTGATTAGTAATTAGTTAGTTATTTCATTCCTTTATTTATTTATTTGTTTCTTTTAGGACTTTTAGATTGGCCAACAGAGCCATTAAACTCGTCAGAACGAGTCATACCAAATAACTTGGGTTAATTAGACAACCCCAAACCAGACTCTTTCTTCCAATTGACGGACAATCATTTTTTCCCTTCAACAACGACATGATAAATCCCTTAACCCCCTTGTTTATTTGTGGGAATAATTGGGAAATGGCTTGCTCTCAAACACCTCCAAATGTTTGACATCTACACATGATAGATAGAGTGTGGGAGGACTTATCATAAGCACTAAATTTCCATTTAAACTTTTCAAGGAGAAACCAAATGATTCCCATGGTTTGTGTTAAGGTTAAGTTAAGACCAAACTCTTCAACATGTAATTGTGATGGATTGTAATTATTGGCATCCTTGATATTCCATCAAATCCTTCATTTAATCATCAAGGAGTATGTAGGGATTTCATAATAGCATATAATAAGAAAGTTTTAGCATGTATCAAACCAATGTGTTTGTAAGTTCTTTGTAGTTAGAATATGCTTTGTAGCTAGAATATGAAGAACAAATTGACTAGTACCAATGACTAGTACCAAACCAGACAAAATATGCATTGTGACTAGAATATGATGAATAGATCTATTGATATGCTTGTAGGTGCATATATGAATTCACCACTATGCTTGTAATAACTAAATCAAACAAGATTAGTGAAATGCATTCAATACAAAATTGCATATATTAAAAATAGGCTTTTATTGGTAATCTATATATTAACATGATTCAATAGAAATAATAATCTTTGAAAATTGAGGCCTCTGCCATTTTTGGTTTGCATGCTTATTGTTTCACACTCATTAGATGTCATATGTTATATTTATAGTTTTTCAACACATTCAAGGGATATAGGAAGTTAATGAAAGAAGATTGGTACTAGAGTTATCAAGACAATTTATTGATTTTTTTTCTTTCAAATGTTACTTTAGGAAGTAGACTTTAAGAGAGAGGGTAATAGTTAAAGGGAATAGTTGATCTATATGAAACACTACAAGGAAAATACTACCTAGTGGAGGTTTTTGCATAGGTTTTTAATGTTGCAAGATTGGGGAAAATTGTCAAGAAAACCACTGCTATTGATAGTAGAGGTTTTACTAAATATTCACTATAGCTAAAAATTATGGGTAGCCAAAGGTTCTAATGGAGGTTTTTTTCCAATGTGCTTCCAATCCATTAGGCGCACTGGTGTACCCATATGTGATACACAACAATGTGATGATAGTTAACACACAAGGATATATATTATATTTTTAAAGTGCCGATGCATATTAGATATATTGAATGCACTGATATGTATTATAATTTAAGGCATTGATGCATATTGCATATACTTAATGCCATGGTGTGTATTATATATGTAAAAGCACCGATGCATATATCCCCATCCATATTGTAATTCCATGTAATAGTGATGATAAGCTAACGACAACAATGACATTGAAGAGAATAATCATTGTTGTTGTCATTAGGAGCATTGGTGCACTTATGACAATTACTAGCATCGATGTGTTTGAACATGTATAGCATATCAATACTTAAGAACCATTTATATGCACTGGTGCATACACATGTGTAAACTACACCATTGCATTCCGATGAATAGAATGCATTGATATGTTTTAGTGCCAATTTTTTCCATGTTTAAAATATCAGATGCAACTTCTTGATTTTTTATAAACTTTCAATTAATCATCATAAAAAAAAATCTTTTTAATAATAATATTGATTTTTATATTTTAATTATGTTGTTTGAATATATTCATTACATTAATGTATTCTATTGTTTAAAAAATATACTAACTAATTACACCTATGTTCATTGTAACAATGAAAATCATCCACATATTTAATTGGAACATAAGATTTTACGACACTAGACAATGAAATAGAATAAGAAACCCATTTTATTATATACAAATAAGGGACTCTCCATCATACAAAATGGGACAACATAAAGGTCCATGATAATCAAAATGTCAATAAATAATTGTTACAATTATTGGTAACATATTGTCATCCAATTGGGACAATATATTTAATTGGAACGTAAGATTTTATGACATTGGACAATGCAATGGAATAAGAAACCCATTTTATTATATATGAATAAGGGACCCTTCATCATAAAAAAATGGGACAACATAAAGGTTTATAATATTCAAAATGTCACTAAATAATTGTTACAATTATTGGTAACGTGTTGTCATCCAATTGGGACAATAAATCCACAGTAAACAAAATGTTTGATTGCCATAGACAATCATTTCAGAATATACAACTTGTAACATTCAATTTTGGCGATCATCATCCATTTCTAAAACTATTATCATTGCTTGTGTTTCTTGAATGCCTCATTTCTTCATCACTTACAAGGGATATTGTACTTAGATTATTTAGAACATTTTCTTGATGGCTTGATTTTTTTCCATCTCTTCACATTCCATATACAAACATAGAAATAAAGTGTAATGAGTATATTTACATTTATAGTATAATATATATGTTTGTGTAAATTAAAAAGGTACAACAATAGTGATTGATTCATAAATAATACACATTCTTTTGAAGCCATTCCTCATGCTCTCTCTCAACAAATCTTCTTTTTTCTCCACTCCATACTTTGTTTCCTATTAGTTTCATAAGCTATGCCAAAGCTTAGATATAATTAAAGTTTTCTTGTGGCTCCTTTAATAACAAAATAAGGGAAATAAAACAACACAACTACATACAAATTGTTCAATTAATACTTGATTCTCCAATATATACTCACAACCCATACTTAGTTCAATTTCAAGAAATTGTTTGGATGAATCTTGTTTGTACTTTAGCATTGTTAGAAAACATCCATGGATAATTGTGAATTAATTAAAATGTAAACATCACATCAAATATAAAATGTTAAGAAAAATGTAAGTACTGACAAAATTAGTGATCAACTATTTTTTCCCTGGGTGTTTATGGGCTAGAAATGAGTTCCATTTTATTTTCCTTTTTGTAACAATGAAACAATTGAAAATTAGTATTTGATTTGATAATTTAAACTATCCATTTACAATTATTTTTTAATGATTGCTTAAGTTTCATGCATGTTGTTGTTGAGATATCTCCTCCTATGATCCATCTATTCTCATTTTTTTTTTGTTTGTTAGTTTGTTCGTGACATGTGGGACTAACCTGTGGCTAATAAACCATGACTCAGGGGCATCTAAGCCATCAAAATCACTTGGGGATCGCACCCGGCCTGAGCCACACCAACCCTTAACATGGCTGGATTTTTTGTCCCCGCAGGTTTTGAACCGGTGACTTTAACATCACAGAGTGCCTTAACAACACACTCTGTCACCGACTGTCCTACACCTTGGGGACAATCCATCTATTCTCATTTCATCCACCATCTATTTGTACACTTTCTTGGACATCCCTACCAACATTTTTAAGATATCATGTCATTTGTTCACTAGAATTTTCTTAATCTTCTTAAAAAACAGAACAATAAAAATGTATTAATATTTATATGAAAGTAAATGTAGCCGAAACATTAAATTGGTAATTTTTTGGACTTGTATATACATATTATAGAAAAACATATTCATAATAATACTTTTTAAATGACTCTTTTTTATTATTATATGATTTTTCTATTGCAAGTCTCATAGGTCTCATTCACCATTGCTCCAAAAATGGTTGTTGTATTTTAAATATAATTTGATTCTTGGATTCATTGGATTGATTTTTGTACTTGAAGTGAAAAGAAGATGTATATGTTCTTTCCACTATCTACTATATCTCTCATAGCTTTATAAAAAAAAATTCCCCTCTCATTAATTTCTAGCACCACTCCATATGAACCAAGGACTAATTCTTCATCATTTACATTCTTCATAATTATTTTCTTCTTAGGAGGGCCTTCTGTTCCCTTGATGCAGTCCCTACATGACATTCAACATAAGAGAAATAAAATGTTTGAAACATGCTAGCTATTATTGTTAAGAGTATATTATTAGCAAAATGTCAAGTAAAATCTTCATCTTGATCACCTTTTGATCCACCTAATCCCCGTCTTTGCAACATTTCCATAAGTATTTTAATTTCTCCGCGACTAATATTGCAGTCAATCTTATCGATTTTTTTCAAGTTTTTCCCTACATGAAACATGTTAACCAATACACATCGCTTAAATATATAATTAATTGAATGATATTACTTTTATATTAAAATTTCAAATAACTTGCCATGTTCTCTTCTTGGGATGCACTTTCCTTGCACTCATTACAAGTTTTATTCCTTGATCTTCCATCATGCATATTCTATCAATAGAAACTTTGCATAACGAAATATACAAACTACAAAATATGTTTTACAAACTAAGTAAATAATTTCAGGCTAAAATTGTTTTCAAGTTAGTCGATGTAATTTATCTAGTCATAAACAATGGCTCAAAATATATAGTGAGATGCATCGATGCATGTTTACTGTATAGTGCACACTGCTAAAACCAAAAATGTTTAAAAAAAAATCCATATCTAAGAGGTGCACTATACATTAAAAAACACATTGATGTGTCGTTACTATATATTGCACACTGCAATTTTTTTTTTCAAGTATGGAGGTACCAAGTAGTGCACTTTCATGTAAACAAAGCATTGGTGCATGTTTATTATTCAATGCACACCACCAAACTCAAACATTTTTATTAATCTAATAATGATAGGTTTTGGGATCCAATGCAATGAGCAATCCTAATCCAACAAACACCCAATTCGCTAAAGACATAAATACAAAGCTAACAAATATGGAAGTCCCTAATAAAACAAATATCATTGTGAAAGGGTAGATAAATGTTGATCTGAAAGACTGTATTATGTTATTTAAGTCAACCTCAAGATGATAAATCCCCCTGCTCTTTTAAAGCGGTGGTACTCCTCTATTTTAAATAACATACAAGAACAAAAAAGATGCATGAGAAAGGACCAAGATTTATTCTTGAAATAAATATTCATATGCAAAGAATACCTAAGAAGGACTGAGTATCTTGAAAAATAAAATATTCACACTATGTTACAAGATTTGTAAACCAAAAGAGTATACATTAACATAGGATGACATTTCCATCACAACATTCATCAAAGTAGAACACAATATTCAACAAAGGAAAGAAAAGTGTGGACCACATATTCCAAAGAAGCCCAAATGATTTTTCCATGGAATTCAATAAATATTTTGATAGACACATTTGAAATATCATGCTTAAAATTAAAGTCTTGAGAGATCAATAATGTTATGTCTCGAACTAGTTCTATGGGAACGTAAAAAAATAATAGATGTCTTAATGAAATTAGCAGTAATGTATGGGGTTACAAATAAAATAAATTGTGTTTGTCCTTCAAAGATGACTGGGATGGGGCTCCCACGAACCATAAAATGAAAGAGAGACCTGGAAGACAAAATAAAACAATCAAGGGTCATCATTAGGTTTGATAGGTTGTTGGGAACAAAAAAGGAAAAATGACAATTGATTGAAGAAGAAAGAATGATGAGGGCAAGACAAAGGTTAATACTTGACTTACTGTGATGGAAATTTTGAACCCTTCATTTGCTTGATGAAGTGTCCTTTGTAGATTGTTGTTGTTGTACTCGAGTTGGCATAACTATTGTAATTTTTTCTTTCTAATCTGTCTCGGTTATCTTACCTAATGATTTTGTTAACCATTCTTTTATATACTCCCTCATTGGAGAAATTTTATTTCATTCTTGGTTTTTATTACAAATAATTCATTTTCCAATCCTCTTAAATCAACGCTTAATTGGTGCAATGTGTCTTCAATATCATCATTCATATTTATGTATCGGACAAACCACCTTTCTACTTCTTCTTGGAGAATTCAACCAAGTCACTAAATTCATTTTCCCATGCAACTTTTAAGGCTGCTATTTGTTCTAATAGTTGCTCCTTGGACAAAAGTATTGTTGGGTTTGTGTTATATTCTTTGCATGTGTGTGTGTGGGCGCGTCAGATATGACAACTGCGTCTGACGATCCCTCGTAGTAGTGCTCTGTTTGTGCCGTGTACGCTAGGTTCTTTCCTAGGGGGGTCCCAGGGGGTGAAGGTATTCCCCCCCCATGGTTACGTGCAGCGTTCGACACTGGGCGTAGCCCAGGGCAGTGCCCCCAAATTTTTTTTAGGGCATTTTTTTCTATTTTTAGCAGTTTACTAAAAATAATCCCAGTTTTAGGGATTAGGGTTTTGATATCTATGGAATAACTAAAAACATTGTATATATTGTATAGTGAATGGTGAAATTCAATATAATGAATATAAGAAAGGTTTTCCCGGTTGGGGTTTTCGGTATATATCTCTGTGTACTATGTGAATGAGCCATTGATTAAATTTTGTTTTGCTTAAGAATCTATATGCATTGCTTTACTTCACAGGTTTAAAACTTACATGTGGTATCAAAGCTCATTTTTGGCTTCAGAGGGATGCCTTTGTTGTTGAGGGTTTGGCTTGGTCTTGATAGATCAAGTTTATCTTGTGTCTGTGATAAACCTGGGTTTAGTGGGAGATTTTGCGGTGGTGATTTGAGTGCAGAAAGAGGAATGGCGAGTTCTTCTAGAATCAAGATAGAGAAGTTCAATGGTAAAAACTTTGATCTATGGAAGCTGAAGATGGAGGACCTTCTTGTAGAAAAATAACAATGGATCGCTGTGGATCCTGGTACACCGTTGATTGGTACGCAGCCTACCGACACATAGATGACTGGTACACAACCTACTAGTGCACAAACTACTAGTACACCATCTACTGGTATGTCGAAGGAAGATTAGGAGAGGTTGGACAGAAAAGCAAGGAGTACTATTTGACTCTGCCTAGCAGATTCGGTATTGTTGAATGTCTCAGGAGAATCTACAGCCAAGGAACTATGGGATAAGTTGGGGAATTTGTATCAATCAAAGTCCTTGGTAAACAAGTTGTTTCTTCAAAAGAAGCTGTA
>JASDQU010736478.1:21339-52237 GCA_032191745.1 Picea mariana
GTGGTTTGCAAGATTTGGCAGACCTACCAAACTATATATATTTTTCCAATTTCGCTCATAGAGTGTCATTGAGCATTTCCTTCCTGCCACGTGGAAACCTCTCATTGGGCCACGTGGCAGCCTCTCACTGGGCCACGTCATCCTCTACCAAGTCATCATGCCATGTTAGCATGCCACGTCATCGTTCCAATTTAGCGTATGGATTGTATGAACCACCACATCGAATGATCTGATTGGTCCACGGATCGACCCAAAAATGGGTGACATGTGGCAACCTCTAGTGCTGCCACATCACCATTCTGATGTTATGCTAATGTCAACATGCCACATGTCACCTTCCTTCTCCTTCCACGTGTACTGTATGGATGCTAACGTCAACAATATGGATGCTGACTCATCCCCTGTTGACTGGGCTAGGTTGACCAAACTTTGACCGCAAATATATTTCAATCCATAAATCTGTTTGATGAGTCGTTTGCGTCGTTAGAAATATTGCGATGCTCTCTTCACGATCATAACATTTTAAGTGAGTTTTTGGAACCTTAATCTTTTTCCCTTTCTCTATCTGCTGAAGCCATTATGAGAATCCCGAGTTGCCTCTACGAGTTCTGAGTTTTTCTTAGTCTTCTCTTGATCTAGGTGGATATTGGTGGCCACCCACCTTTTCCAACAGGCTCAAAGCAATTTTCTAACAATTTTGGCAATTTACTATTTTTAGCAGTTTTTACTTCAGGGGCCATTTTGAGGGCCTAAATGAAGGTTTTTCAGGATAGATATTCTCAATGATATCCAAAGGCATGATTTATCCCCTAAAATTAATCTCCTTGACGATATATTTCCAACGGGTTATCATACGCCTAAAACAAAGATCATATGCAAAAGTTACGACCCCAAGAAGTTGAGGTACTAACTTACCCAGACGAGGCCCACATGACTTTTGGCGCTTCATCTCCTAGGGTTAGGTTTTTGGATGTATAGGGTTTTTAGCATTCCTATTTATTATAAAAAGGCCTTTCGAGCCTCATTGTGATCATCTTCTTGCGAATGAGCACAACCATCACATCTCTTCTCAGAGATAAGCCGCCACCATTCCAGCAAGCTTGTTTCCGCTGCATTTTACAGTTTCAACTTATTTCCTTATTGAATAGAAAACCAGTTTTACTGCATCTCTATTATTTTGTGTTAAGCACTTGTTAATAATCTGTATTCATTTTGTTCTGCTCATAAAATCCAGATCAGTGGTATCAGAGTGGTTTTCTCCTTGTCATCTTAATGCATGTACCCAACGAGGTCAGAGTACAAAGAGTTACGTCTCGAGCTTGTTTCCCTTGAGGAAAAAATCTCTCACACACCCAAGCAACCTCTCATGGCAGGAGAAAATAAATATGACGAGACATGAGATCCTTTCAAATTGTTGATTGAGGAAGCCCTCAGGCAACAAAGGAACGAGATGATGGATAGTTTCGTGCAAATCCTTTGGCGGCTACCAACAGGCGACGCATCTTCTTCGAGTAGAGGCGCCACCCCCTTCAAGGTACAAATAAACTTAGTTATTCCTATATTTGAAGGTCACATAGACACAGATGTTGTAGACAAGTGGTTGAATATACTAGAAGGGTATTTTTCTATCCATAACTTTTCGAATAGAGAAAAGATTACTTTGTGCTACTCAAAGCCGTTGCCCATGTCAAATATTGGTGGGAAAATTTCTGTGAGAAAAAGGAAATAGAGGAACCCTCATTATTTATAGTCATGACCACCTGGGAATCCTTCAGGGATGCTATTAAGGAAAAATACTACCATGTTAGAAGTTATGACGACTTGTATACCAAATGGACCACACTGCGGTAAGAAAGAGACCAAGCAGTGCCATATTTCACAAATATCTTTCATACCTTGTGCACCAAGATGGGTATCAAATATTCAGAGTGACATTTGGTGCTCAAGTATCGTGATGCTCTACATAGATACATCTAGACCAAAATGGAATTTTTGGACATCTCATCCTTGGGCACGGCCTACCGATATGTCATCAAAATCGAGCAGAAGCTCAAACAAAAGACGCGACAATTTGGGCCTGGGAACCCCTCACAACAAAAGCCAGGAAAGGGTGGCCCCAACCCACAGAAAAAAGGATAGAGAAAATATGGATAGTATCAAAACAACCAGTCCAATCTACAAGAAAATAAGGACACCAGAAAGACAAAGAAAGATACCGAGAAGTGGTGCAACTTCCATAAGAGCCCTTGGTATAACACTGCTGACTGCTGCTCAAATCAGTCACTAGTGGCCGAAGTGAAAGCCTATGAATCAGATGCATGTTCAGACTGTAAGCCAAAACTAGAAATGGGAAGACGAATCATCGATGCGGAACCCAGTGCCACCATTTCTACCACCAAGCTCCAGCATGGTGAACCAGACGAGCCAAAAGAAGGAGAACGCCTCTTCCATCCACATATGTTGGTAAAAGGAACCCTGCTGCACTTCATCGTGGATAGAGGTAGCCAGAAGAACCTCATCTCAGCAGAGTTTGTCAAGTGGCTGGCCTTGACGACAACACCACACCCACAACCCTACACCATTGGATGGCTCTACCAAGGAAGTGATCTCCACGTCAGCCAATAATGTCGTCTGTCGTACGACATCAAGTCCTTCAAAGACGAGGTATTGTGTGATGTTTCTCGTCTCAAATTTTGTGATGTTATTTTGGGCCAACCTTATTTATGGAAACGTCATACTGTATATGAGTCTAGGCATCATAGTGTTATTATTACTTTGAACATGAAATTGTACAGGATACCTGAGGTAATCCCACCTAGTGTTATTTCCTTGATCTCTGCTAAGAAATGCAGGAAGATCATCTCTCAGATGAGGAAGTTTTTCTTCTTTGTGATTCGCTCTCAGAATAAGCGAAAGATCACAACCACATCTAGGGTCTCTGCAGCCGACCTCTCCACACAACAGAAGCAAGTAGATAACGTCATGGAAGAATACTCAGATTTCTTCTCCTCACCTACCGGGGTACCTCTGCACTACCAGGTCAAGCACCCCATCGATCTAACCCCCAACGCACCGTTTCCCAATGGGCCAGTCTATCTCTGCTCTTTGTGAGAGAATGAGGAGATCAAGTGATAGATCCAAGAACTGCTTCACAATGGGCACATCCATCCCAGTTCATCACCTTGCAGGAGCCCAATCATGATGGTACAGAAGAAAGATGGAACGTGACGACTCTGCATTGATTACTGGGTTCTGAATAAAATCACACTCAGAAATTGGTACCCAATTCCCTGAATCGACGACCTCCTTGATCAACTCACGGGGGAAAAAAACTTCAGTAAGATTGATCTGAAGTATGGCTACCACCAGGTCCCAATAGAACAAACAGATGTATGGAAAACCACCTTCAAGTAAAAGGAAGGCCTTTTTGAATGGTTGGTCATGCCCTTTGGTTTGACAAATTCTCTAGCCACTTTCATGAGGCTGATGGACAATATCCCACGACCATTCACCAATACTTTTGTAGTGGTGTATGTGGATGACATTCTCATTTACAACAAGACTTGGGACAAACACTTGCAACATATTCAACAGGTTCTACACACCCTACGACAACACAGGATATATGCCAACTTTGAAAAATGTTCCTTTGGCATGGACAGGGTCCATTACCTAGGATACATAATTGATCAACATGGTGTACATGTGGATCCAACCAATATCCAAGTCATCCTTGACTGGCCAACCCCAACCACACTCACTCAGCTTTAGAGATTCTTGGGCCTTTCCAATTTCTACCACAGGTTCATGCTGGGATTCTCCCATATTGCATGGGCCCTCAACCAAATAACTAGGGATGATGGTAAAGAGAAATTTGCATGGGGCCGGTCCCAACAAAAAGATTTCTACTATTTGAAGCAGTGCTTGTGCTCAGCCCTAGTACTTTCACTACCAGACCTACAACATCCCTTTGAGATCGAGATAGATGCTTCAGACTATGCAGTGGGTGCCATTCTCACTCAGCATAGCCACCCTGTGGCCTATCATAGTGAGACACTATTAGATGTTGTTCGTAAGTACCCTACTTAAGGCAAAGAAATGTACTCCATTTAGCAGGCCTACCGCCAGTGGAGATATTACATTCTTGGGAAGGAGACAATCATCCACACTGATCATAAGACATTGCAATTCATGCAAAGAAAAGAAAATTGCAGAATGATTGCCATCAAAAGTAGTCCACATACTTGCACCAATTCCACCTCAACATCAAGTATAAAACATGAAGCACTAATCACGTCAGTGATTGCCTCAACAGACTACCAGTCGCGACAGTCACCACAATGCTAGACTCCTGTAGCCATGAGATCTATGGATGGCCCCATCTCATCTCTATGAGACAGAACTAGACTTCACCACCACCTACCAAATGTTGGGTGAAAACGTAGTTGTCGATAATTTCCATCTCCAGGATGGGATGTTCTGTCGTCTGGGCCATATCTATGTTCCATCAAGCGAGCGATTGAAGCTGATATGGGAAGCCCACTATAGTTGGGTGGAAGGACACTTCGGCGTCAAAAAGATAGTGGTGATGCTATAGAAACATTTCTATGTGCCAAAACTTTGATAGGAGGTCAACAAGTATATTAGGTCATGAACTATGTGCGCTATTGCCAAACCGACCATTAAGAAACAGGGCCTGTACACCTCTCTTCCTACTTTTGACAGGCCATGGGAATACATCTCAATGGACTACATGTCGGGCCTCCCATCCACCAAGCGGGGAAATGACTGTGTTTTTGTGGTTGTTGATCATTTTCTAAGATGGTGATTCTGGTTACCTGCAATAAGAACATCACAGTAGAGGCCACTGCCAAGCTCTTCTTTGAACGAGTCGGGGTACATTTTGGAATCCAACAAACCATTGTCTCATATCAGAACAGTCAATTTCTCAACACATTCTGGTCAAGCCTCTGGTCACTGCTGGACACCAAGATCACCAAATCCACGGTCTTCCACCCCCAGACAGATGTCCAAACCGAGGTCGTAAATCGAATTACTGTGCACATCCTTCACATGTATAATTCAAAGCACCCTCGCACATGGGATGAGAGCCTTCCCTATGTCCAACATAGCTACAACTGAGCCTTGCATAGTTCAACCGACCACAACCCCTTTCAGGTGGGGTTGGGATTCCAACCATTGGGTCCCATAGATGTTGCACTTCCCCTTGCGGTCACCTCGACCTAATCATCTCTTGCTCCAACTGAAGTTGAAAAAT
This sequence comes from Picea mariana, assembly GCA_032191745.1. Taxonomy (NCBI): domain Eukaryota; kingdom Viridiplantae; phylum Streptophyta; class Pinopsida; order Pinales; family Pinaceae; genus Picea; species Picea mariana. The sequence goes on from JASDQU010736478.1 coordinate 26,618, forward strand.
CCACCCGGTTCATTGAGTGGATCCAACACATCTACCAACAGGTTCAAGATATCCTTGAGAAGTCCAATGACAAGTACAAGTAGCACCATGATCAACATCGGGTGCCACATAAGTTTCAGGTGTGTGACAAAATTTGGTTGCACTTGCAGAAATAATGCCTTACAAGACCCCATCGGAAGCTTCACCCACTCCCTTACGGGCCATACACTATCACCAAGTCCATGGGGGATAATTATTTTGAGTTCAACATTCCTCATTTCCTTGGCCTGCACCGAGTGTTCAACATGGATCTCCTTCGCCCTTATTTCCCACCATTATTGGACACCTCAGATGTAGAAGAGCAGATGAAACCAACAGAGATCAACCTCGACTGCATACAGAAGGCATCCAATGATTATATTGTGGACACACAGATCAAGGGCAATCGACAACAAAGGATCTAGCTTTATCGAGTCGTCAAAGTAGGGCAACTCTGCACCAAGGCAAGTGGCTCACCCGAGGCCAAATTTAGCATAAATTTCCTCATCTAATCGGGGAACTCAATGAAATGGAGACCATTTATTCCTAAGGAGGGAGGATTGATCCAGGTGGGTATCGGTGGCCACCCACCTTTTCCAACTGGGTCAAAACAATTTTTTGACAATTTTGGCAATTTACTATTTTTAGTAGTTTTAACTTCCGAGGCCATTTTGAGGGCCTAAATGAAGGTTTTTAGGGATCTAGATTCTCAATGATAGCCAAAGGAATGATTGAGCCCCCAAAATGAGTCTCCTTGATGATACCTTTCCAACATGCTATCATATGCCTAAAACGGAGATCGTATGCAAAAGTTACGACCCCGAGAAGTTGAGGTACTAACTTACCCAGACGGAGCCCACATGACTTTTGGCGCTTCATCTCATAGGGTTAGGTTTTTGGATGTATAGGGTTTTTGGAATTCCTTTTTATTGTAAAAATGCCTTCAGAGCCTCATTGTAATCATCTTCTTGTGAATGAGTGCAACCGTCACATCTCTTCACAGAGATAAGCTGCCACCATTCCAACAAGCTTGTTTTCGCTGCATTTTACCATTTCAGTTTTTTTCCTTATTGAATAGAAAACCAGTTTTACTGTATCTCTGTTATTTTGTGTTAAGCACTTGTTAATAATTTGTAGTCATTTCTTTATGCTCATAAAATCTAGATCATCTCTGGATACTTTTTGGATCATGCCTTCCCACTAAGAGATTTTTGGACCACCAAAAGCTTTCATCAATCAATAGGTCAGTGAGGGAAGAGTCCCCTCACTTTGTCCTTCTCTATCCACTTTTACTTGATTGGATGTGTTCCCTTTAATCCTACTCGAATATAATCAACATCACCGCTGCATGAAGTCCTCATCCTCCTGTCCAATATGATATCTTCCTGTGACTCATCCAAGTACTCAGGTGAAAACTCATCAACTGAAGGTAATGAAACTTCCTCATATTGATCCATGATCATGGGAGGTTAAAAAAATTTCAAGTTCTCAAGGTTCACAACTAAGTAAATCTGCATGTAAGGTAGAAGATCCAAACTAAAAGCATTGGTATCACATTTCTCCAAGATAGTGAAGGGTCCATAACGAATGGGATTGAGTTTCTTTCCTTCACCCTTCAATCTCTCCTTACTGATGTGAAGCCATAACCGGTCTCCAACTTGGAACTAATGATCAACCTTGTGCTTTTCATGCCAAGATTTATACTGTTCTTGACTTTTCTCCAACTATTCCCTAACTGCCTGGTGTATCTGCTGGATCCTCTCGATGAAATTGCAGGCTCTGTCCTTTGTTTTTTCTTCATTCACATCGGCATCTCTCCCATACATCAAGTCCAAAAGAACCTTTGGTAGGTAACCAAAACATGTCTCAAAAGGTGAACTATGAGTGGATAAATGTAAATCTCAGTTGTACGCATGATGTAAATATAATATCTGTTCATCACATAACTTGGGATGCTTGTTGCAATATCCTCAAAGAAAAACTACTACTGTTTGATTTACCACCTCTGTCTGTTCGTTAGTCTGTGGATGGAAATCATTGCTTCTCTTCAATTTGGTGTCCATCATCCTTCACAAGCTAGTCCAAAATTCCGCAAGGAATCGAGTATCTCGATCCAAGACGATGGATGTGGGTAACCCAAAATGAACCCAAACATACTGAAAGAAGATATTAACAGTCTTCTCAGTAGTGATCTGTTTTTTACATGGCTTCAAGATATACATCTTCCTGAACCTATCCACTACAAAATACAAATAGTCATGACCCCCTTTTTTCATTGGTAAACCCCCTACAAAATCAATGGAGATACTTTCCCATGGATGGGATGGAACAGGAAGTGGTGAGTATAACCCCGGTTTTCTATTAGTGGGCTTACAAGTAGAACACATCGCACACCCCTTTACATATTTAGTTACAATTTCTTTCATTTGAGGTCAGTAAAAAAACGTCTACAAATGAGCCATAGTTTTTCCTACCCAAAAATGCCCAGATACAAGAGAAGTGTGTGCTTCTCATATTACATGGACTCGTTCACTTGTAGGAATACATAAATTTCCAAGATGGTAGAGTAGTTTTCCCTACAAAAAATAGTTCTCTACCTGTGCACCAAGGGTTAGCTCCTCATATACTTATTTCAAATATTCATCGATGACATACTGTTCTACATAGCTATCATGAGATAAAGAAGTATTCTTCAAAATAATAGAAGCAACGATAAGAGGTCTAGAAATCATATCGACTACCTTGTTACTTGTACCCTTTTTATACTTGATTACCAAAGGAAATTGTTGTAGAAAACCCATCCATCTGTAGTGTCGAGATTGTTGCAATTTGGTCTGTGCTTGGAGATACTGTAAGGGCCGATGATATGTATGTATGATTGTTTCCTTCCCTAACAAGTATTGCTTCCATTTCTTTATGCTTTGGACTAATGCATACAACTCTTTATCATATGTAGGATAGTTAACAACAACTTGGTTAAAATTTTGAGAGTGGTAACAGATAGGCTTACGATATTAATTCAATACTGCACCCATGGCATATTCGTTGGCATATGTATCAATTTCAAAAGGTTGTTGAAGATTCATTAGTGCTAATACTGGTGTGGTACTGTTCTTCTCCTTCAAAGTGTCGAAATAATTTTTTTGCTTTCCTTCCCATTGAAAAGTGTTCTTCACACTGATTAAGGCATGCAAAGAAGTTTCTATAAAGGAGAAGCTGGAAATGAACCTCCTGCAATACTGGACTGCATCTAAGAAGCTTCGGACTTCGGTTACACTTTTTTTCCCATGCCAATTTACAATTACATCAATTTTGGAAGGATCAATTTTTAATTATCCTCCTCCTACAATATGACCTAAGTACATAAGTGTGGTCTTGCCAAATTCACATTTAGAAAATTTTACATACAACTTTTCCCTTTGCAAAGAATCCAATACTTGCTTTACATGCCTCACATGTGCATCCCAAGTCTCGCTAAAAATAAGAATTTTGTCTAAATATACAATCACAAAGTCATCTAGGAAAGGCCTGAATACATCATTCATCACACACATGAAAGTTGCCAGAGCATTACAAAGCCCAAACGACATAACTAACCACTCAAGCAATCCCTGTTTGGGTTTAAAGGAAGTTTTCCATGCATCATGTTCTGCGACCCTGATTTGATGATATCCACTGCACAAATCCAACTTAGTGAAATAAACAACATTCTTCAATTGATCAAGTAAAACATCTACACGATGAATACGATATCGATTTTTCCCCGTGATTTTATTTAAGGCTCAGTAATCGACACACATTCGCCATGTTCCATCTTTCTTTGGCACCATCACGATTAGAGAACAACAAGGAGACAAACTGGGCCTGATGACACCTTGATCCAATAAACTCTATACCTACTTCTTGATCTCTGTCATCTCCACAACTGACATCCTGTACATTCCCACATTAGGAAGAGGAGAATCCTGCTGAAGGTGTATCTCATGTTGGATTTTCCTCTTAGGAGGTAATCCATCTGGTTCCTGAAAAATATCATCATACTTAGAGACAATATCAATTAATTCCTTTTTATGAGATGGATCACGTCCTTGGAAAGAGTCATATGTTCCGACATCTTTCTCTCTTATGACCATGAGTACATATCTATTGTTAGTGTTTATGAGTCTTTTCATTTTCCCTATACTAACAAGTGTTGTATTTACCCTCATGCTGTGAATTCTAACAATATATTCCACTCCCCCTTTATTAAGGTGGTATTTTTTCTCATGATGAAAGAATACTGCTTTTCTATCATAAAGATAAGAACTTCCCAACACTATGCCACAAATATCAAGTGGTACAACATCCAAATCCACTTCATCAATCAATTTTGAAGCAATAGAAAATCCGACCCTACATTGTTTGGTGACATTAAGTTTTTCTTTATCACATACCCAACCAACAGGATAAGGCTTCATATGTGGTTTCATTTCAAGATCAAATAATGTATCTATCTTAGTATGTTTAGATACAACTCTTATGTGAAATAATTCATTCCTCTTTCATTCATCATCATGAGATTCATTATTGGAGCTTGAACTAGAATGAAGGGAATATTTACCTTGTACTCCAACTGCTGTGATCTTTCCTTCATCTCCTGAATCAGAACCAAGATCTTGTTGCACTATAGCAACAATTTTTTTCTACCCCTTTCCACCGAACTATTTTGGTTTCTTTTCTGGATGCAGTTAACAATGTTCTTAATTGTGACTGCTTTTCTTGCAATGAGAGCAAGATGACTTTCCTCCTTGTCTCGTCACTGTGGAGGTCTTCTTTTCCTTCCTTTTAAACTTTTTAAAATTTTTATGTGGGAGATTGGAAGGTTTCTTCATGGTATCTTCTTGAACATGCTTCCCCCTATTCTCAAGGTGAGTGGATTACACAAAAACTTTGTCAAGACTAGTGGGGTTAAACAAGAGAAAAGTATGACGAATATAACTGTGAAGTGCGCCAATATACTTCATTAAAGTTTCATAAGAATCCAAAGGAATGTTCAATGAAAGAGATTTCTTCCTAAATTCTTCTGTGAAACTTTATACAATTTGATCTTTACTTTTCCTTGAAGTTTTCCATTCCATCATTGCTTTATGTAAATGCCCTAATGGATAAAATTGCTTCCTTATCGCTGATTTAAATTCTGATCATGAGGAAAAAATATTACCACACTTACTTCTGTCCTGAAGCTTTCTCTCCCACCATACGAGAGCGATTCCTTCCAACCAAAGAGAAGCTAGTTTCACTTTAACTTCTTCTTCATCAATATGTTGAACACGACAATACACTTCAACCTATTGGATCCAATTATCTATCTTTTCAGGCTTAGAATCTCTATTAAATATAGGTAAAGAAAATTTTACATGAAGATTTAATAACGATTGCTTAAAAGAGGCTTTATGGCTAGAATGATGAGAATGATGAGAACGCTTAGAGGAAGAAGAACTAGAACTTGAAGGTGAAGATAAAGGCTTGGGAGGATCTCCTCTAGCCCCTTGGTTTACCGAAGCATCATCATCTGCATGTGATTCCTTTTTATTCCCTTTCTTGTTCATCCTCTTCTTGTAATATCCATACATTTGTTCGACCATTTGTGACATGTGATAAAAGACCATGTGAAAGTTTTTCTCCTGTTCAACATGCTTGTCCTCTTCTCCCATTTTCTTCCTTTGGGATGCACGACCAACTTCGAGATTGAAAATCTTAAGACTTCCTTCACCATGATTATGCTTGGCCCTAGTAAGCATTCACACTCAACAATTCAATTCAAAGATGACCACTCTGATACCAGCATGATCCAGGATCTTTTCATCGAGTGACTTATAAAGAATTGCATTAAATGAGCATAAATTAAAGTGCACCATTAAAGAAGGAAAAAATAAAAAATGAAGAGACATAAGCATCAAATATGAACACAAAAGCTTGATAACATAGTTCGTCCCTAGTGGAATACGTCTCCGGGTCCTGCTCTCAAATAGGTAGACTCTTTCATTAAATCAATAAAACAATTTGGCAAAATACATAAGTATACCTCATTCTGAAATCAAGTTGTAGAAATAATGCTCAGATCAGAAAACAATCAACAGCACTGAATTCGTGGTGCTGAATTACCCAAAAATGACTGTCTCCATGCCTTGATCCAACTCAGGCACTCCCAGGCCCAAGAAGAAATTCATCTTGGTTTCCTTTCTCTCTCTGCAACCTACATTAATTCCCTTGTTAACACATATCCTCATTATTCCGCCTCAACTTTTGCATGTTGACACTCGTGTATTCTCAATTGTTGTTTTGTCACCACAACCTCCTGCCTGTTCGTCGTCTAGTCAGATTTCATGCCATTTGCACCAGATCCTTGTTAGCATCCAACGCAGGTCTAGATGGTCAAGAGCAGGGTAAGGCCATCACGTTTCTAAGTGCCGAGTTGACTCATGCCTATCCGGACCCTGAGAAAGAGAGTTAATGAAGTTGGGGAGTGATGGTTGAACTTTTTTTTCCCCATAAATGGAAAGCTCAAAGGCACTATCAGCAAGCCGGCTCATCTATAGGTCCCTATTGAAACCCAAAAACCAATAGGAACCATCCGATTTAGAGGGACACGTGGCACTAAATCCAAGGATTTACGGTTTCACAAATCAGAGGTTTTAGCATGGAGTCAATAGGATATTTTGGGATGGTCGATGGTTGAGCTAAGTTCCCGCATTGTAAATCTTTGATAAAAGCTCTGGTTATCTGTTATGTAATATGATTTGAGATTTCATGTTTAATATAAGTCAACTTCTTTCCATCTCTCTGTAAAATCTGTGTTAGAACACTCGAGCATGAAGAATCTAGTCAAGGGTCGTATGCTGTTGTTATTAAGGTTTGATTTCAACAATATTGTGACCAATTTTGAGTTTGTTTTGTTATCTTTTTGCCTCTCACACTGAAGAGCTTAGGCATGGATGATCGAGTCAATTTGTTGTAGCTGCATCGTGATGTATGTTTGATCATTGTGCTGTTATGACTGTGTTGCTTAAATATAATTCAGTGTCTGGAACTTTGAAGCCAAGAGGATCTTGTGTTTGATTTTTTCCTCCTTAGGCTGTTGGAAGACCTAATGTCCATAGTAGACCTCTACATTCTCCTCACCAAGTCTTCCTTCTATTCACCTTTAATCCAACTGACTGACTGAAGTTAATCAAGACCTCACTTTCCTGTGCATACCAATCCATTTTTCTGAGTTAAATCGATATCAGCTTGAGTCTTCACCCATTTGACCTCTTTAAAATTATTTGTGACATGCTAACTGATGGGTACTGGGGTTACTCTTTCTGCAATCAGAGAGTGACTTCTAGTTCTAACATTTATAGCGCCATTGTTGGGGACGAAAGTGAATATATCTTCCCTGAGAGAACAATAAAGAGCTTCTGATTCTGAAGGTGCATCATATATCAAAACTATTGAAGATTGCAACTTGCACCTAGATATTCCACAATCAAAGACTCCACTGGGGAGGATCCTGTTGATAGAAAAATGACCATATCAAAGGGAAAGACCAGGTATCAGTCTATGAGTTTTCTTCATGAAGTACTGTTCTTATTTATCAACTCATTTCTCTCTTTCCCTTCACATATAAAAAGGATTATCCTCTACTTTGTATATTCAGATGACAATAATCCTTCCTTCATTCATCCATCCTTGGAAGAAGAAGACATGCCCTCTTATTGTGTTGTAGATACCGATCCTATGTCTTCACCTCAACCTATTCATAAAAGTGAGATCTATATTGCATCTCCTCTCAAAATTGATCACCCTTGTAGCCTTGAGGAGGTTGAAAATAATTCATAGTCTTCTCAAATCTCGTTACCCTTCGTTATTCCTGTTGAGTCTTTCCATCAACTCGTTAATCATCATGATCAACCCACTTCTTCTCAAATTAAAATCATAAATAAGTTGTTTAAAACTCTGAGGCTTCCATATCGCCTTAACCCTTATCCTATTGATTCCTTTGAGTATCTTCCTCGGTTTTCTAGGGAGGATCATGTTACAGATGAGAGGCACTTGGGGTCCTTTGAGAAATTTACTGATCAGTTTGAGATCGTTCATGATGATGTTACCATGAGGCTTTTCTCACATTTCATGTCTGAAGATGTTGTTGTGTGGTTTAGATGTCTGGAGGCTGGTTCTATTGGTGACTGGACCGAGCTATGCCATGCTTTTTTAAAGTGTTGGGGTGAGAACAAATCCCCTGATAAATATTGGTTTGAGTTTAATGCCTTGAGGAGAGGGGAAGATGAATCCTTGGCTATATTCAATAGGAGGTTTTACAGTGTTTTCCATAGTATTCCTGTGGAGATCAAACCCATAGAGACTGCTGCCATGGTGTACTATGTCATGGCTCAACATCCAAAGCTTGTCCTTTTCCTAAGAGAAAAATATTCATCGTTAAGATATCTGTTTGAAGATTTTGTAGAGGTCAAAGAGAACATCAGGGCTAGAAAGTGGGTTCATAGGTAGCCATATCTCGAAAATTTTCATGTACATGAGCAAGAAGACTGTCAATCTGTTTCAGATTCTGAGCAAGAAGATAGTGAATATGAATCATATCTGGAACAACAACAAGGAAGTAGGTATGATTCACAGTTGGAATCAGGTTCTTCAACATTTGCATATTTTTCTATGGGTAGGAATGCATATCAATCTTATGATCAGTTTCTAGAACATTTTGAGCATGTAGCAGTGGTGTATTGCATAGATAACTGTATGTTCTTGACTGATCATATTTATGATATTCTAAATCCTGCTGCACCTTTATCTTATAACCATTCTTATGAAGAGACGAAAAATGTTGATGATGAAGAGTTGGTTTCAAAAGAACAAGGAGGGAATTTATTTTCAAATGGAGATAATTTTACAGAGGAGCATCCTCGTCTTCTAAAGAAACCAAGATTCTATTGCATTATTCATGATCCTGTGGCCATATACATGGAGTCATACATTTCAAATTTAATGAAAATTTCAAATTGCATTACTTCACCAATACTCACATGCGAGTATGGTGTTATGAAAGGTTTCCAATACCACACTATAGAGCCTTTTCCTTTATTAATTAATGAAAAGCATTGGGTGGAAATTAGCTATCCTAGACTCACAGAAAGCATAGAGCAGCATGTAAAGGAGGAGCTTAGTGGGCAGTTTATCTCCTGTCCAAAACCTGTAATTGAGTAGGTATGACCTGGTATCAGCCAGCCTGCATCAGTTCTCCACCCACCTATGCACTCTGAGAACATCACACGACGGGTAAGCCGCAATAAAGGAAAAGAGTTAATTTCTTACCAGTTGAGCTCCCCTTATTATAAATTTTGTGACCCTGTGGGATTATATATGAAGCTGTGTTTTCCAAAATCATTGGAGCCTACAAATTTATTCACCTTATCATCATTTGGGGGTATATTCAGTGTTCCAAGACATGTCCTTGTTTTGTTGTCATACTTCCTTAGCATTTTGTGGATTATTTGCAGTAAAGAAAAGGATCATATTACCAGACAGTTTGGGTGGCTATGGTGGAAGTTTTCTTTCACCTAGCGCTTTGTAAAAATCAGTTAGTTTAGGTTTTTGAACATAAATAAGCTCTATCAGGAGCAGGTGTGTTTTGTTTATGTCTATAAGAAGAATAGTGTGCAGGTAATCTTGGATTCCTCAGAAGGATGTTTTTGAGCATGACTCCATAGCCCAATACTAAGGCACTGAAACTGCAAAAAGAGTTCTTAAAGCCTTGCAAGGAGGACTCTATCCCCCATGAAGCCTAATGTTAACACATATCCTCATTCTTCCACCTTAGCTCCTGCATATTGATGCCCGTGTATTCTCAGTCATCGTTTTGTTAGCACAACCTCCCGCTTGGTCGTCGTCCAGTCAACTTTCATGCCGTTTGCACGAGATCCTCATCAGCATCCAATGTAGATCCATATGGAAAAAGAACAGGGTAAGGCCGTCATGTTTCCAGGTGCCAAGTTGACTCAGGCCTATCCGGACTCTGAGAAAGACAGTTAATGAAGTTGGGGAGTAGTGGTTGAACATTGTTTCCCCCATAAATAGAAATATCAAAAGGACTATCAACAAGTTGTCTCGTCTGCAGGTCCCTACCGAAACCCAAAAATCGACAGGAACCATCCAATTCAGAGGGACTCATGGCACCAGATCCAAGGATTCATAGTTTCACAAATCAAAGGTTTTATCTTGGATCCATTAGGATATTTTGGGATGGTCGTTGGTTGAGCTAAGTTCCCGCATTGTAAATCTTTGATAAAAGATCTGGTTATTTGTTATGTAATATGATTTGAGATTTCCTGTTTAATATAAGTCAACTTCTTTCCATCTCTCTATAAAAGTTTTGTTAGAACACTCGGGCATGGAGGATCCATTCGAGGGTCATATGTTGTTGTTATGAAGGTTTGATTTTAGCAGTATTGTGACCAGTTTTAATCAGTTCATTTTGTTATCTTTTCCCCTCTCACACTGAAGAGCTTGGGCATGGATGATCCAGTTGAGTTTTTATAGCTGCATCATGATGTATGTTTGATCATTGTGTTGTTATGACTGTATTTCTTAAATATAATTCAGTGTCCGAAACTTTGAATCCAAGAGGATCTTGTGTTTGAGTTTTTCCTTCTTAGGCTGCTTGAAGACCTGATGTCCATAGAAGACCTCTACATTATCCTTATCAAGTCTTCCTTCTATTATGCTTTAATCCAACTTACTGACCGAATTTGATCAAGACCTCACTTTCCTGTGCATACTAGTCTAGTTTTCTGAGTTAAAGCGATATCATCTTGAGTCTGCACCCATTTGACCTCTTTAAAATTATTTGTGACATACAAACTGATGGGTTCTAGGATTACTCTCTCTACAATTGGAGAGTGACTTCTAGTGCTAATAGACTAGATTGCATTGTTTTCCATGCCCAAGAGACCATACCATATGTGCACCTCTCCCCCTGGTGGTGGGCGGATTCACATTTTAAATATATATATAACAATGTTTGTTTCACTAGTTTAGCAGAGGAGATATATCCATATCCCAACAATTCACTGTGGCTAAGTTTGGTGTGGTCCGCCAAATTTGGCGGACCTGCCAAACTATATTTTTTTTCAAATTTCACTCACGGACCGTCATTGAGCATTTCTCGCCTGCCACGTGGAAGCCTCTGATTGGGCCACATGGTGACCTCTCACTGCACCAAGTCATCCTTTTCCAAGTCATCATGCCACATCATCATGCCACATCAACATACAGACTGTACAAACTGCCACATCGCATGATCCGATTGGTCTGCAGATCGACCCAAAATGCCAAAACTGGGTGACACGTGGCAGCCTCTGGTGCTGCCATGTCACCATGATGATGTCATGCTAATGTCAGCATGCCATGTGTCACCTTCCTAATCCTACCATGTGTACTATACAGATGCTGACATTAGCAGTATGGATGCTAACTCATCCCCTGCTGACTAGGCTAGGTTAACCAAACTTTGATCACAAATATATTTCAATCCATAACTCCATTTGACGAGCCGTTTGTGCCGTTAGAAATATTCCGATGTGATCTTCCCGATCATGTCATTTTCACTGAATTTTAGGAACCCTTAATTTTTGCCCTTTCTTTGCCTGCTGAAGCCATTCTGAGCATCCTGAGTTGCCTCTTTGATTTATGATTTTTTCTTAGCCTTCTTTGGACACTTTTTGGATCACCTATTTCAAAAATCAGATGAGAATACAGAGATGGGTGACTTACCTTCTTACGTCGATTTTCCTCGCTACTGCATGCTTTGACCTTGTTGACCAACCTCCTAGGTGCAAGAAAATGCCTGCAAAGAACAAAGTAAAACCACCTTCCTCTACACTAGATTTTCAAGTGAAAATATATCTATCCATGATGAATCTCACAACAATAGACATGCATGAGCCAATGACACAAAACATGAAGGGAATAAGACAAGTTATGTATTAATGGAAAGCCATAGTGAAGCACTTACAGTCCAATGTTGACATTGCAACAACTCCTCCAAGTGCTTCTATCTAGTCCTCTCCTGAATATCTCAAGATCAAAATTTTGATGCTCTCATGGATTCTCCTTCTTTTTTACCTTGGAATTCCCTCATTATATAGGATTTAGAGGCTTAACCACCATGAAGTATTTTGGGAAATGGTTGAGGATTTAGCTCCATAACTTGGTACATAACTTGTCTCATGGATATTGAGTTTACCTAAGATGGAGCCATGAGATATGACTCGAATACTTGACCTCATATTCTCAGAACTAACCCTTAGAATAATTTGGGATAGACATAACTGCCTCTAACCACTTCAATGCTCCCCCATCATTGAGCACAGGGAATTGACAATGCTCCCTATACATGGGTAGGGGAGCATTGACAAGAGTTCAATGCTCCCTATACATGGGAAAGAGAGCGTTGACCTTAAAAAATGGTCAAAATCTCAAGGTAAAAGGCATTGTTTCAACCTTCTCATGATGATTTTTTCTCCTCCACATTGACTAGGGATTATGACAAATGTTCTTCCATGGTGTCAAAGTTGCGACACTTAATAAAGTGCATGCGACACATAGTAATGTGCATACGACACTTGATAAAGTGCATGCGACACTTAGTAAGGTGCATGCGACACTTACGACACTTAAATACGACATTTGGTGGTGTGACATTTAGGTGTGTAACAGTCTTTGTCACTACCGTCATCTGAATTTCCAATGGATGTTCTTTTTGGTTCTAGACCACTAATTCTAGGTTTTGTTTTTGTAGAAGTACCTCTTTGTGAAATATTGGGTGAATAAGGGTTCTTTCTTGTTACCTCTCTACCCTTTTTTCTGCAACACTCATTATTTCTTGTCGATTATTCAATATCATTCAGAGTTTTTTCAATAGAGGCCTCAAGGGGATTTTGGTTGTCTCCTCCTCCTTCTTCAATTTGTTCAACTTACGAAAATATGAATATCAACATCCAAATAGGGAAAGCTTTGCAGAGAATAAGTTTTTATGGTTGAAACCCTTCATACATTGAGTTTATTTTAAATCAAGTTGATCCAATGACTAGAAAATTCAAGTGGGAAATATTGTTGACAACTATTTCCCCAACCCTCCATGGCAATGAAATGAATTGTTTATGTATTTTTTTTGTTGAAAATGTGTTCCCAATATTTATACTATCTGAAAACCTCGATGAAAAATATTCGGTTAGATACATAGAAGGGTAACAATAAGGGTTTCTCTGGGAATCCAAATAATCTCAAAAGACTGAAATCCTCTAAAGTTTCAAAAATTCCTTTCTTGACAAGAAAACATGAAACCTTTAGTCACAATCTCGATGTAATAGGACCATGAATTAATTTTTTAAATGAAGATTTGAAACCATTTTGGAATTTGTAGAAATTGCATTGGGCTTTATGTCTCCACAAATCTGAGTACTATACAAAACCTGGTTCCACCTTGAAATCAACATTCCCTGTCCTAGGAAAGTCTTCAAATATGTGACAGTAGGAAATAACATAGACCAAATAAGAAGTCATATAAAAATTTCTTGTTTTGTTAGGCCACCTAGTTGAAATGATACCTCATTTGAAATCATTTGGACCTAGTCAGTCATAATGTCTTCATGAACAACAAAGTGAATAATATAAACAATTTATTTTGGCATAGAGGTGTTGATGTTTGAATCAATTAAGATCGAAACAACAACTTCACGAGGATATGAACCCCCTATGTTTTTATAGAGGTGGTACACCTCTTTGGATAAAATATATATATTGAATGTCTTGGATTAGGAAGAATTCTTAGACAACAAACCAATTTTATTCTTTGATTTATACATGAAATTGTTCTTTAATAACATGATGAATCTTAATGTATAAATAATTCTTTTATCAATATAAATATTGAAGGGAAGCTTCAATATCATAATATATTTGTGCTCAACATCATATATACAACACTTTTAATCACATACAAATAGTGAATACATCCATATCTTGTCACGAGAAAAAAAAGAGAATATTTTTTATCATCTCAAAGAATTTTAAAAGAGTATTGCAATTAAAACATAAGAAAATTTGATAAGCATACTTCAAACATCTCACACTCAAAAATCCAAAGTTCTAAAAATCATTCAATTCATTCCCTGAAGTAATTCTTTGTGGAGTTTTTATTCATGAAATATATTTTACATTACAGAACATCTCAAAAAACCAATTGACTAAATATTTAGAAATGAAGCTTGTCAAACACAAGACTAAATCTCAATGAATTCAATAGTAATCCTAGATTACATATGGCAGTCACATGCATGGGTATGAATACTCCATGATCATATAAAAAAAATCTTTGAAGAATACAATAGAAACACTCAGAACTCAACCTTATGCTCGATTCAGAAATATGAACAAAAGGCCTTGAGAAAATGGCATATAAGAAGAAAAAGAATGGAGAAGATGGAGATCTCTATTCATTGATCAGAACCTTGGTTGCATATTAATGGCTGAATATTTATGTTCTAATATTTTGATTACCTACTTCTAACCAATTGATGAAGTCCTTTGTTGCCTTTTAAAACTAATTCTTCTAACTGCTCGAGTAGTTAGGGATTTATCCTTATTGGAAATACCACTTTAATTAATGCTTCAAAAAAGTCTCCTTAATTAATTCATATCATTAACAAACACATCTTGAAGTGGGACATTTTTCATCTTTCATAAAAGTTTTTTAAATAAACTTTTATTTTGAAAATTTTAATTAACTACCCTTTTAAAGAGAGGACTACATTTTAGTTTTTTGGATATGATATGCAACATTTCATCCATAGAAAGCAACTCAGATGTGATATTCATCGCCTTAGATTTCCAACTAGTCCTTCTGGTCACAATTTCAATTCCTAGATCTCAATATATGAGCTCGTGAAGTCGAGGTGTCAAATAGATTTATCAACAGACCATAAAAATCTTGCTGAGTACTCTTTCAATTTATGAGAATATTATGCCCAATTTTAGCCCTTGAAACCTATTCCGTCATCTTCGTTGTTGAAATACCCTTCAAACAATGTAAATTTTACAGGATTTCAGATCTTGGATCTCAATAAATTACTTCCATAACATTAAGACTCAGCAGGAGTTGATCAATTTTAAGGGGCAAACTGAGCCCTTGATTTGAATTTCATCCGCCTTCTTTAAAAATTTCACCTTTTGTTCATAAATGGATATCCCACATGCATGTGAGTCTTTGATATTTAATGGTATATAATATAAATTATATTATACACTTAATGTGTGAAATGAGAAGACTATAAAGGATTGTGAATTCAACCCCTTAGGAAATTAATTAATTAATATATTTTGATCGACTAATCATCCTCCACCCATGTCCAGTCCATGCCTAATGGTGATGATTCAACTTCCAGATTTTTCCATGTGTCGTTGCGTGATGAGTCACCATGAAGTTCCACATGTCATGAGGTAATTTTCTAACATGTGTCTCCAATAGTGGGTATCCATGTGCCTTCCATGTGTCATAAGTAATTTGATGCCATGTTTCTGTCATGTATCATCAATAGTTAATCACCATGTGTCATGAGATAAGTGGTTGGAAATTGGTAATATTTCATTAGTTAAGGATTCATATAAGAAACTTAGGATTAAATGGTTAATTAAGGAAGAAGGAGGAATAAGGAGGAATAAGGAGGTTGTTGGGTTGGGGAAGCATGGCGGTTTGGGGAAACATGGTGGGTTCGTAGGTGAGGGGAAGGTAAGGGAGGTGAGGTGAGTAAGCCTTTGAGTCCACCAACCTATGACTCTCTAACTTGAGTGAATCCAATAAAGGGGATGAGTGAGGGGTGTTAAGTGAGTTAAAAAAGATAAGTATGGAAGATAATGAGGTGAAGTATGGGAGGGGATTGAAGGTATAAGGAGAGGGGAGGGAGATTTTAAAATAATTATAAGTGTTGGAGTAAGCAAGTCTAAGTGTTGGAATAAGAGTGAGTATGGGGAGAGGAGAGGAGAGTGGAATAGTAAAAAATCTAAGTATGGAGAGTAAGAATAAGAGTGTAAGGAAATTTGAAAAAAAGACTAAGTATAGAAAAGAGAGGAGACGTAGTAAAGGAGAGGAGATTTAAGAAAAAATCTAAGAGTGGAAAGAGGGGAAAAATGATAGGAATAAACTAAGTGTGAAATGATGGTTTTCAAGAGATGTGCATGGTTCCGAAGAACTAGACATGGTTCCGACACACGACATGGTTCCATGAGAATTATCATTGTTCCAAGAATTCTTAATTCCAAGAAAAATTAGCTTTTCCACATATTGAAGAAGCACTTTTTGCTGGTTTGATTAAAACCTGGATATCTTGAGCATACAAACTCAGATTTTGAATCCACGAAATGCATGAATAAGATGAGATTGGAGAATACACAATGAGATTGTAATCATTCAAAATTTTTCTTCTTCTGATATCAATTTTTTTATTATTCCATGAGAGGGAAAATAGGGGTGACCATTTTTTGGTCAACAAGAGGTCATGGACTCTTGTCCAATCAATTGGAAAAAGATCCAGGAAAAATATTTGTATGTGTATTCAAATAACTTACCTCAACCTGAGAAAAATTGCTGTCAAATCATGGGTTAGTGAGATAATTCTCTAGGATCTCTTCTCCTCCTTGGTGTTCATTGTGAAACTCATCGAGTTCCTCATTCTTAAACAACATGGTAGGGTTTGGGAGTCATAACATTCTCTTGAATAATGAGGGAGTCAAAGAGGTTGGTGGCTTTCCATGGATTTGAATAATTCTTCTTTCTGTGTCAAGCTTATCCGTGCACCAAAGAACCAACTCTTTGAAGTCTCTCACCCTAGGAACATAGCCGACCAATGCTATGCCTGAACTCAAAACATTGTTTATTTCCTTCTCTGTACGGGAAAGAGCCAAATAACACTTACAATATTGTGACCATTAGAACATATGATCTCCACATCCAAGAGCGTTAAGTGTGTCTCCACAATACAAGTCTTTTATTGTAATTGAAATGTCTTTACACTGCTTTCCCTTTTTACAAATAGATGGTGCTCCTGTTGATATAACATTTTTACATCATGATGTTTTAATTCTTTATTAAATTTACCATGTATTTCCTTGATTACTAGCTGCTACAACTCTTATTTAAAAGTTTGTAATTTTCATAGTTAGATTTTGAAATTATTATAAAGCTTTACAAAATTTTACCACTTAATAAAGAAATTTAGGTTCACACAAGTGGTGGTTGAAATGGTGGAGGGAAAGTAAATTCCATTGAGAATGGTGATGTGATGTTGGAAAAGAAGAAAAAAGATTAAGTATGGAGTTGGAAAGTGGGAAATGGAAAGTGCAATATGTTGAGTGTGGAATTGTGCGATTCAAGACACGGGCATGGAGAGTTGAAAAGATGAGAAAGGGGAACTCCTGCATCCGTAATGGTAAAATAAATTAAGTATAAGAAAAGATGATCTTATAGGTTGCGGAAGTAGGTGAGTCATTTTGGAGAACACAATATTGCGGGTTCTGGGACATGAGCATTGAGAAAAATGTAAATGAGACGAAAGGTTGTCCCGCATTCACATTAAAAAAATTAGCTAAGTATAGAAATATAAGATGTGAATTATACATGACGTGGAAGTGGAATAGGTCATTTTGAGTGTTGTGCATTTTCGGTTTGTGGGACAGAAGCATTTGTGGGATGGGGTGGATTGGTCTCCCACATGTAAATATGACTGAATGTCAATATTGAAAAGTAAGAAAAAGTGACTAAGTATGGATTTGTGGGCTTACAAACATGTGGAATTGATAGTAGCCTGATTTGCAAGCTGCATTTCAAAGAGAAAAGCCGACTAAGTAAAGAATGCACAAGGAACATAGGAAGAAAATAATAAGACTAAGGATGGAAATGCATGTACCAACATTTATATACAAATGTAGATCAAAATTTGGCTCCAACTATGGGAGAGTGATCCCCTGTGTGTTGCTGAGAATCCAAAATCCTCATCCATTGGGAAAATGGGGTTGAAAAGAAAGGAAAAAAAGGAAAAAAAGGAAAAAGGGAAAAATAAATAAAGTGATGACGAACATACAAAGGAGCATTGAAAAAGACTATGTATAGGTTATGGATTAGGGGGTTAACATAAAAAATGCTTGAGATACTTCCCATTCATGGGAAATGGTTGAATCGTTCATGTCATATCCTTCAACAAATAAGAATTGTAACCAATGAACTTCTCAATTTGGTATGGTCCAATCCAAAGAGCTCCAAAATTTGTATGAAAAGATGGTTATTATTTTTCTTTATTCCATAACAAAACTAGTTGATCCTTTTGAAAATCCCTTGAGGCAGTGCTCTTGTAAAAATATGTTTTGACCACTTGCTGTATTTTTTTTTTGTTGTCATTGTTGCTTGTTCTCTTTGTTCTTCAAGTTGCATAAGTTCATGATATATTTTCTACATAGGTGATTGCTCTTTTGAATATTCATTGTTTCTAGCGAGGACTAAGGGATTTAATTCCAACTGTAATGATACTATTTCTTCTTCCCATATACTAAGGTATATGGGGAATTCCTAGTGCTATCCTTTGGAGTAAGGAAACTTGCCCATAGTGCATCTATTAATTTATTATGCCAATTTTTTTGGTTGGCTACAATTGTCTTTTTGAGAATTTGAATTGATGTTTTTTTTGTCAACTCAGCCAAAACATTTGCTTGTGGGTAATAGTTGGATGATTGTTCCATAATGATTCCATATTCTCCACAAAAAATTGTAAACTTTGACCTAATAAATATTGAACCATTGTTTTTTATGAAATTTTCTAGTACATCAAATCTAGACACAATATTTTCTTTCAGGAAAAGGATCAATTGCTCTAAATCAAGATTCCTTAAGGAAACAACTTCTTGCCACTTGGTAAAATCATCAGCTGCAATGATTATATAAGCATATTCTTTACTTGATTTTGTATTTATTGGATTGATTACATTCAATCCCCATTATACAAATGGTTATTCTGCTATTATAGACTATAGTGGAATTGCATCCCTCTTCATATTCCCTGAATTTTTTTTGACATTGGAGACATTTTCAAATAATTGTGTAAGCATATTTGAACATAGTTGGCCAATAATTATGTGAGTAGTTACAACTGGAGAAAAATGTCCACCACAAATCCATTATTAAATTCTTGAAGAATTTCCTTGGACTTTGGACAATCTAAACATATTAATAGAATTCCATCAAAATTTCTTCAGAAAAGAACTCCTAAGACCAGTACATATTGATTAGTTTTCATCTTCAAAGTTCTCCTTTCTTTAGAATACATTCCAAGAGGAAATTGGCTAGATTTTAGATAAAATATCAGGTCCTTATACCATTATGATGTTGCTAAACATTTTCTCTGTATGACAACATCAATTGTATTGGGAGGAGAGATATTTACTTCTTCAAATACAATCATGAATTTACATAGTCCTTGTCCCTTGACAACTTTCAGAGGTTCAATCTCTAAATCATACTCTTGAAGATTTTCTAACTAATTTTCCCATCTACACTCTATGAGTTTTTTATTGAGAAACATCTTTACTAGTGAGTGTGTCACATAAGAAATGATGTGCGATGAAAATATATAGGTCCTGAAATGAGCTATTGCCTTGACTAGGGAAAGATATTGATTTTCAATCATTGAGCAATTTAATTCATAATCATGCAAGGTCTTACTCATGAAATCAATTTAAATTTCTTTTGCTTTCCCATTTTTCTAGGTAAGCATTGAAACAATATTTTCCTATGAAGCAAATGAATATAATGTAAAATATTTGTCAAAGTGATTTGTAAGCTACCATGGATATTCCAATGGAATAGTTCGTCGTAACAAATCTGATAAATAAAACTGAAATCTACCCATGAAGGTTTAATTCCTTTATATTTCTAGAATATTTAGTTACTGATTTTCTGCTTATGCATGAAATAGGTTAAATGCATAAAATAGAGAATAGTACAATAAAATCACAAACGATCCACAAAATGACACAGGGATTTTCTCTGGGAAATCCTTATGGGAGAAAACCTAGCTAGAAGGTGAGGCTGCTCTACTCTCTTTTCTCTGGTATGAAAATAATGCAAGTACAAAGGAGAAGGCACTCTTTATGGAGTTACCTGAGATCTATGGCTTGTTAGGATGCTATAGAACACTAACCCCCTTTGTTATTCTCTCTAATTTCCCACTCCCGGTTTCTCACCTCAACTATGGAACAAAATAAAATAGTATAGAATGAAGCCCCTTCTCCTCCTAGTGGCCCGATGTTTAACATATCTCGATAGGCATCTAGGGATAGGTTTTCGACTTCCTCAAACCTCAATTGCATAGGTTTTGAACCTTATAGAATATTCTTTAAATTCCTCACGTGGCTAGCCCCATATGCATGAGTAATGGGGGATGATGTGGCATCCTCTCGTACCATGGTGGTCAACATGATAGGTCAACTTTTGAGATGTATACCTTCTTTATACGAACTCCAATTGATGCACAATCTACACTGTTGGAAATTTATCGGAGTGTAGAACACTGTCAAGGGGGTGCATACATTTTTTAGACACTGGAACCCCGAAATGCATCATTTGATGCCTCAAAATTCCTCCAAAAGGTTCTAGACCCCAATTTTCCAAACTGGGATTTGCCACTAAAATGACCCTGTAAACTCATTCCTCCAATTTTTTCCACTTCGAAAGAATCGATATAGATGACAAATAATATAATGATCCTATTTGAATCACAAGGTAACAACTAGTAAGAATAAAGACAATGGTAATGGCATGCTTGATTTTTGTGAAATCCTTTTGAATGTCTCGTGTCCATCCAAATTTATGATCCTTCTTCAACAATTTATTTATTGCCTTTGCAATTGTAGCATAATCTGGAACAAACCTTCAAACAAAATTTATATTTCAAAAGAAATAGTGTACTCCTTTCATTGATGTAGGTATATTTAGGTCATTGATTGCTTAAACTCTTTCTGGATCAATGCATATTCCTTCTTTTCTCACAACATGACCCAAAAACTTTCCCTCTGATACAGAAAACATAAAATTTTTCCGATTCAAAGATATTCCATACATTCTACATCTCTCAAAGATTTATTTGAGATGTTTGAAATATCTTTCACTTAGTTTTGAATGAATTGTCAAATCATCTTGGTAGTGTTCCATAAATTTTCCAGTTAGATCTTTAAAATTAGCACGGTCCATTACCCTTTGAAAAGTTGCACTTGTATTCTTTATTTCAAATGGCATATGAACATAAGCATAGGATCCCCATGGTGTAATAAATGTAGTCTTTGGTCTATCTTCTTCAACCACAAGGACTTGATTATATCCATAAAATCCATCTAGGATGGACATTAGTGCAGAACCAATGACCTACTGCAATAACATCTCCATGTTTGGGAGTGGGTTGTTTTCTTTAATAATTTCATGGTTGAGATATATGAAATCAACACAAAGATGAATTTCTCCATTCTTTTTTCTTACTACCATACGATTTGAAATCCATTCTGAGTGTTTAATTAGAAAAATTATGCCAATGTTTTAAAGTTTTTCCAACTTCGTCTTCACTAAGGGCTTCGATTTGGGATTTATCATTCTCAACTCTTGATTAAAGTATTTGGATACCTCTTTGAGTGGTATAACATGATAGAATATAGATTTTTAATACTCCTTTAAATCATAATAACTCCAAGAAAAAATGTCCTGAAATTCTTTGAACATAAATGCATATTGCTTTATTTATCCAGTGATGAAACTAGTATGAAGATTGATGTATTTTGGAGAATTAGGTGTATCGATATTGATTTTATGTGTCTCTTGAACCTTCCTAACATATGTTTTCTCTTTTGGATCCAATATATTTGTTTGATCATCTCTTGTAAAAAGAGATTCTAAACTGACAAAATTCTTAGGAGAGAGTATAACACTCTGACCACAAATTTCTTTATGAGAATTTTGGATTTCTTCAAAATCACCCGATAACTTTGAGTCATGGTCTGTGAGGAATTTTTCAATGTGCTCATCATTTTCAAAAACTTGCCAATACTATTGATTAGCAGGTATTGAGGGTGAATACATTGTCTTGACATGAAAAGTATTTTGTCTTTGAGAATCATCTGAATTGAGGAGAGATACAACTACCACTAATGAATCATATTTTTGGTTCTTTTCTCAAGGAAAAAAGAGATATTAAAATAATCAAATGAATCTATAATTTCCCATACTCTCCTTGCATAATGTTTCAATATTTCTTTCTCGATTCTGTATTTTTTCTTGATATGGTTGATAACCAATTTTGCATCACAAATTCAGGTGGATTTTATATTCCGGAGATCACAAGAACAGTTTGATCAACTTAGTGCAACTCATCGACAAGTGACATTGTAAGCCCCTTATTAATATATAATGACCAAGGATTTATTTAATTAAAAGACAATTTCCTAAGTTGTTTTGGTGAAATTTTATTCCTAAGAACTAGAAACAAAAGAATAAAAGTTTAAAATTCTAAGTGTTCTAACACATTTCAAGGGTGAGGATCATTCCTTAGATCAATGCTTCATATTCTGCTTCATTTTTGGTACAAGGGAATTCTAATTTGATTGCATGTGGGTGGATAATAGATTGGGTACTTTTGAAAACAATACCATATCTAGTTCCATATTTTGAACATGTACCATCAAACAACATTTTCCAAAAACCTTGGAAAGACATTTCTTTAACCTGCTTAGGTGGATTTAATTGTTTTGTATTAAAAAAAACATAATTCCCAATTCCAACATCTACATAGTTTTGCATCATTTTCATTTTCCTTCTTCTTGAATGATATTGTCTTTCCGAGTTCCCGAGGAACTCTGATAATTGTTTCATCTTTATTTTGAAGCATCATGCAACTTCCATCATTCATTATATATCCATTGATTAATGAAGACCGATATCTTCCCAAGACAACACGGTATGTTGGAGGCAGGTCAACCACTATGATAGTAAACACTATTGAAATGTGAGGTGTTGCACTTATCCATGCACATAAAAATTTAATTTCTCTATAAGTTGAAACTTTTCTTAATTCAATGGCATATATGATTTCACCAGTTTCATAGTATTTTGTACATTCCATTCCAAGAGATTTCATTACTTCTAATGACATGATATTGTTTGTGGCTCCACTATCCACAAAATAGTTATGTAATGTAAAATCATGATTTTCTAAAGATATATAAAATAGTGTAACTTTGCCTCTTGTCCTTACTGATGTGATATTTTGTTGTTGTCATGTGTTCATCACAATTGCCTCTATTCTTGAATTCATGTAATCCAATATCTTCAAAATATTCTCCTTTTGTTGAGGTATCTTGACTACCTCCATGAACGGTATTGAAGCTTAGCTAACTCATCAACCACATTATAATTCATTTTCAATTGAGTCTTCACCTGATTGAAAATTGGTTGTTGTTTTTTAACTCTGGAATGTTATCTTTATCTTTTTCTTTTTCTGGTTTTTCCCTTGTCTTGAATTTATTTACTTGAGTTCTAGTTTGAAAAACATTGTCTTGTGAATTCCTAGGATTGTCTTGTTTGTCAAAAATATAAAAATATGATGAAACTTCTTCCATTTGGACTGGTTCCAAAACTTCATCTTGATTAATAACTATTTCTTGATCAAAGTTTTCAAAATTTTCTTCTTCTACAATTTCTTCTAGCACAACAACATTTGGATTTGGAACTTTGGGTGCTCTAGGTATACGATATTCAATTCTATCATTTCTTCTACAATTTCTTCTAGAAAAAAAACATTTTGATTTGGAACTTTGGGTACTCTAGGTCTATGATCTTCATTTCTATCATTTCTTATAAAATTTTAATCTTTTGTCTTGTTTCTTGGGAAATTCTAGGATTGTTTCTCACATTAGGGGGCACTCTTTAGATAAATCCTCCCCCAATTGCTCGATTTTTGGAACTTCTACAAGTGTATGTTCCCCAATGTGATATTGATAGATTGGTCACTTGTCTTTGCACTTTTCCAAGAATAATCACAGGATCCACATTAGTATCTAACATATACTCTTCCATTTCTATTGCTTTATATATTTCCTCATTTAAGTTATTTATTTGTAAATATCTTATTGCATAATTTACATTTGAGGGTGTGGAATTCTTATAACATCCAAATATGACAGGATCATTTGGGCGTTGCCCATTTGGGATTTGGTTTAAAGTCTTAAAAAAATGTAAATTAAAATCCCTAATTCTTTCACCCTTTTCGATATGGATTTGGGTGAATTGAGTGAGAAAAGTATGATATGAAATAGGCTATGCATATCTAGTCATGAACATATTTTCTATATCACATTTTCTATATTTTATATATGATATTTTCTATATCATAGGCTAGACCTATCAAAGTTTGCATAAAAACTCTAACCATTCCATCATCATGTTCAATCAAATGAATATCACAAACATTAAGGAACTAATCCATATGTCTTTTTGGATCCATAATCCAATCACCTGAAGAAAAAAAAAAGGTAAAAATCCTTGAGGAAGGGTTGGTAATGTATGTTGTTCTCCATTTAAATTGAGTGGGATAGACCTAGCTCTTCTTCTAAGATTTATTTGTCTTTCTTCATTGGGATTTTTGTTTCTTTGTTCTTCTCGATCACCCATGATTACTATATCATTTTCTTTAGATTTTTAACTTTGGGAAACTTTGTGAACCTCAAGATTCTTACTTTTACTTTTTTTTAAGGGACCTTTGTATGATTATAGATTTTCTAAGATTTACAATTGTCTTCTCCGTCTCAAGAATATTGATATTTCTTATTCTTAGGAAAGAACTTCCCAAGTTCTCTTGATTTCTTCATGACTCCTTGCTATTGTGATTGTTAGATCATATAATTGGTGAAAGATACTTATTTGATCTCTTAATCCAATTTGTATTTGGGGTTGGTTGGGTTTAGGTAGAGTCATTTAGATTTTTGATCTACACAACCAACCTTTTGTTTAGTTTCCTAGTATGGTCACCAAAAATATTGATGTGAAAGACTAGCTTGTCTTTAATTCAATCTCACGAGGACAAATCCCTTTTATTTTTAAAGACGTGGTACTCCTTTATTTTAAATAACATACAAGAACAAAAAATATCCCTTGGAAAGGACCAAGCCTTATTCTTGAAATAAATATTCACATGCAAAGAATACATGACAAGGACCAAGTATCTTGCAGAAAGAAAATATTCACACTATGTTACAAGATTTGTAAACCAAAAGCGTATACATTAACATAGGATGGAATTTCCATCACAACATTCATCAAAGTAGAATATAATATTTAGAAAAGGAAAGGAAAGTATTCACCACATATGGACAAGAAATCCAAATGATCATTCCATTGAATTCAATAAATATTTTCATAGACACAGATTTGAAATCTCATGCTTAAAATTAAATTCTTGAGAAAACAATAATGTTATGTCCCAAACT
>JASDQU010736478.1:63988-90344 GCA_032191745.1 Picea mariana
CTGATTGGGCCATGTGGTGACCTCTCACTGCACCACGTCATCCTCTTACAAGTCATCATGCCACATCAGCATACAAACTGTACGAACTGCCACATCGCACGATCCAATTGGTCCACAGATCGACCCAAAATTCCAAAACTGGGTGACACATGGCAGCCTCTTGTGTTGCCATGTCACCATGATGATGTCATGCTAATGTCAGCATGCCATGTGTCACCTTCCTAATCCTACCATGTGTACTATACAGATGCTGACATTAGCAGTACAGTTGCTAACTCATCCCCTACTGACTGGGCTAGGTTAACCAAACTTTGACCTCAAATATCTTTCAATCCATAACTCCGTTTGATGAGTCGTTTGCGCCATTAGAAATATCCTAATGTGATCTTCTCGATCATGTCATTTTCACTGAATTTTAGGAACCCTTAATTTTTTCCCTTTCTTTG
This sequence comes from Picea mariana, assembly GCA_032191745.1. Classification (NCBI taxonomy): domain Eukaryota; kingdom Viridiplantae; phylum Streptophyta; class Pinopsida; order Pinales; family Pinaceae; genus Picea; species Picea mariana. Next base: position 64,435 of record JASDQU010736478.1, read on the forward strand.
TCTGCTGAAGCCATTCTGAGCATCCTGAGTTGCCTCTTTGATTTATGATTTTTTCTTAGCCTTCTTTGGATACTTTTTGGATCACCTATTTCAAAAATTAGATGAGAATACAGAGATGGGTGACTTACCTTCCTACATCGATTTTCCTCGCTACTGCATCCTTTGACCTTGTTGACCAACCTCCTAGGTGCAAGAAAATGCCTGCAAAGAACAAAGTAAAACCACCTTCCTCTACACTATATTTTCAAGTGAAAATATATCTATCCATGATGAATCTCACAACAATAGACATGCATGAGCCAATGACACAAAACATGAAGGGAATAAGCCAAGTTATGTATTAATGGAAAGCCATAATGAAGCACTTATAGTCCAATGTTGACATTGCAACAACTCCTCCAAGTGATCCTATCTAGTCCTCTCCTGAATATCTCAAGATCAGAATTTTGATGCTCTCATGGATTCTCCTCCCTTTTTACCTTGGAATTCCCTCATTATATAGGATTTAGAGGCTTAACCACCATGAAGTATTTTGGGAAATGGTTGAGGATTTAGCTCCATAAGTTGGTACATCACTTGTCTCGTGGATATTGAGTTTACCTAAGATGGATCCATGAGATATGACTCAAATACTTGACCTCATCTTCTCATAACTAACCCTTAGAATAATCTGGGATAGCCATAACTGCCTCTAACCACTTCAATTCTCCTCCAACATTGAGCACCGGGAATTGACAATGCTCCCTATACATGTGCAGGGGAGCATTGACAAGAGTTCAATGCTCCCTATACATGGGAAAGAGAGCATTGACCTTAAAAAATGGTCAAAATCTCAAGGTAAAAGGCATTGTTTCAACCTCCTCATGATGATTTTTTCTCCTCCACATTGACTAGGGATTATGACAAATGTTCTTCCATGGTGTCAAAGTTGTGACACTTAATAAAGTGCATGCGACACATAGTAAGGTGCATATGACACTTGATAAAGTGCATGCGACACTTAGTAAGGTGCATACAACACTTACGGCACTTAAATGCGACATTTGGTGGTGTGTAATAGTCTTTGTCACTACCGTCATTTGAATTTCCAATGGATGTTCTTTTTGGTTCTAGACCACTAATTCTAGGTTTTGTTTTTGTAGAAGTACCTCTTTGTGAAATATTGGGTGAATAAGTGTTATTTCTTGTTACCTCTCTACCCTTTTTTCTGCAACACTCATTATTTCTTGTTGATTATTCAATATCATTCAGAGTTTTTTCAATAGAGGCCTCAAGGGGATTTTGGTTGTCTCCTCCTCCTTCTTCAACTTGTTCAACTTACAAAAATATGAAGACCAACATCCAAATAGGGAAAGCTTTGCAGAGAATAATTTTTTATGGTTGAAACCCTTGATACATGGAGCTTATTTTAAATCAAGTTGATCCAATGACTAGAAAATTCAAGTGGGAAATATTCTTGACAACTATTTCCCCAACCCTCCATGGAAATGAAATGAATTGTTTATGTATTTTTTTGGTTGAAAATGTGTTCCCAATATTTATACTATCTGAACACCTCGATGAAAAAGATTCGGTTAGATACATAGAAGGGTAACAATAAGGGTTTCTCTAGGAATCCAAATAATCTTAAAAGACTGAAATCCTCTAAAGTTTCAAAAATTCCTTTCTTGACAAGAAAACATGAAACCTTTAGTGACAATATCGATGTAGTAGGACCATGAATTAAGTTTTTGAATTCATATTTGAAACCATTTTGGAATTTGTAGAAATCGTATTGGGCTTTATGTCTCCACAAATCTGAGTACTAGACAAAACCCGGTTCCACCTTGAAATCAACATTCTTTGTCCTAGGAAATTCTTCAAATATGTGACAGTAGGAAATAACATAGACCAAATAAGAAGTCATATAAAAATTTCTTGTTTTCTTAGGCCACCTAGTTGAAATGATACCTCATTTGAAATCATTTGGACCTAGTCAATCATAACGTCTTCATGAACAACAAAGTGAATAATATAAACAATTTATTTTGGCATAGAGGTGTTGATGTTTGAATCAATTAAGATTGAAACAACAACTTCATGAGGATATGAACCCCCCTATGTTTTTATAGAGGTGGTACACCTCTTTCGCTAAAATATATATCTTGAATATCTTGGATTAGGAATAATTATTACACAACAAACCAACTTTATTTATTTGATTTATACATGAAATGGTTCTTTAATAACATGATGAATCTTAATGTATAAATAATTCTTTTATCAATATAAATATTGAAGGGAAGCTTCAATATCAGAATATCTTTGTGCTCAACATCATATATACAACACTTTTAATCACATACAAATAGTGAATACATCCATATCTTGTCACGAGAAAAAAGAGAGAATAGTTTTGATCATCTCAAAGAATTTTAAAAGAGTATTGCAATTAAAATATAAGAAAATTTGATAAGCATACTTCAAACATCTCACACTCAAAAATCCAAAGTTCTAAAAACCATTGAATTCATGCCCCGAAGTAATTCTTTGTGGAGTTTTTATTCATGAAATATATTTTACATTACATAACATCTCAAAAAACCAATTGACTAAATATTTAGAAATGAAGCTTGTCAAACACAAGACTAAATCTCAATGAATTCAATAGAAATCCTAGATTACATATGGCAGTCACATACATGGCTATGAATACTCCATGATCATATAAGAAAAATCTTTGAAGAATACAATAGAAACACTCAAGAACTCAACCTTATGCTCGGTTCAGAAATATGAACAAAAGGCCTTGAGAAAATGGCATATAAGAAGAAAAAGAATGGAGAAGATGGAGATCTCTATTCATTGATCAGAACCTTGGTTGCATATTAATGGTTGAATATTTATGTTCTGATCTTCTAATTACCTACTTCTAACCAATTGATAAAGTCCTTTCTTTCCTTTTAAAACTAATTCTTCTAACTGCTCGAGTAGTTAGGGATTTATCCTTCTTGGAAATACCACTTTAATTAGTGCTTCAAAAAAGTCTCCTTAATTAATTCATATCATTAACAAACACATCTTGAAGTGGGACATTTTTCATCTTTCATAAAAGTTTTTTAAATAAACTTTTATTTTGAAAATTTTAATTAACTGGCCTTTTAAAGAGAGGACTACAGTTTAGTTTTTTGGATATGATATGCAACTTTTCATCCATAGAAACCAACTCAGATGTGATATTCATCGTCTTATATTTACAACTAGTCCTTTTGGTCACAATTTCAATTCCTGGATCTCAATATATGAGCTCATGAAGTTGAGGTGTCAAATAGATTTATCAGTAGACCATAAAAATCTTGTTGAGTAGTCTTTCAATTGATGAGAATATTATGCCCAATTTTAGCCCTTGAAACCTATTCCGTCATTTTCGTTGTTGAAATACCCTTCAAACGATGTAAATTTTACAGGATTCCAAATCTTGGATCTCAATAAATTACTTCCATAACATTAAGACTCACCAGGAGTTGATCAATTTTAAGGGGAAAACTGGGCCTTGATTTGAATTTCATCCACCTTCTTTAAAAATTTCACCTTTTGTTCATAAATGGATATCCCACATGCATGTGAGTCTTTGATATTTAATGGTATACAATATAAATTATATTATACACTTAATGTGTGAAATGAGAAGACTATAAAGGCTTGGGAATTCGACCCCTTAGGAAATTAATTAATTAATATATTTTGATCAACTAGTCATCCTCCATCCATGACTAGTCAATGCCTAATGGTGATGATTCACCATGAATTTCCACATGTCATGAGGTAATTTTCTAACACGTGTCTCCAATAGTGGGTATCCATGTGCCTTCCATGTGTCATAAGTAATTTGATGCCATGTTTCTGTCATGTATCACCAATAGTTAATCACCATTTGTCATGAGATAAGTTGTTGGAAAGTGGTAATATTTCATTAGTTAAGGATTCATATAAGAAACTTAGGATTAAATGGTTAATTAAGGAAGAGGGAGGAATAAGAAGGAATAAGGAGGTTGTTGGGTTGGGGAAGCATGGCAGTTTGGGGAAACATGGTGGGTTCATAGGTGAGGGGAAGGTAAGGGAGGTGAGGTGAGTAAGCCTCTGAGTCCACCAACCTGTGACTCTATAACTTGAGTGAATCCAATAAAGGGGATGAGTGAGGGGTGTTAAGTGAGTTAAAAAAGCTAAGTATGGAAGCTAATGAGGTGAAGTATGGGAGGGGATTGAAGGTATAAGGAGAGGGGAGGGAGATTTTAAAATAATTATAAGTGTTGGAGTAAACAAGTCTAAGTGTTGGAATAAGAGTGAGTATGGGGAGAGGAGAGGAGAGGAGAGGAGAGGAGAGTATAATAGTAAAAAATCTAAGTATGGAGAGTAAGAAGAAGAGTGTAAGGAAATTTGAAAAAGAGACTAAGTATAGAAAAGAGAGGAGACATAGTAAAGGAGAGGAGATTTAAGAAAAATTCTAAGAGTGGAAAGAAGGGAAGAATGATAGGAATAAACTAAGTGTGAAATGATGGTTTTCAAGAGATGTGCATGGTTCCGAAGAACTAGACATGGTTCCAACACACGACATGGTTCCATGAGAATTATCATTGTTCCAAGAATTCTTAATTCCAAGAAAAATTAGCTTTTCCATATATTGAAGAAGCACTTTTCGCTGGTTTGATGAAAACCTGGATATCTTGAGCATACAAACTCAGATTTTGAATCCGTGAAATGCATGAATAATATGAGATTGGAGAATACACAATGAAATTGTAATCATTCGAAAATTTTCTTCTTCTGATATCAATTTTTTTATTATTCCATGAGAGGGAAAATAGGGGTGACCAATTTTTGGTCAATAAGAGGTCATGGACTCTTGTCCAATCAATTGGGAAAAGATCCAGGAAAAATATTTGTATGTGTATTCAAATAACTTACCTCAACCTGAGAAAAATTGCTGTCAAATCATGGGTTAGTGAGATAATTCTCTTGGAGCTCTTCTCCTCCTTGGTGTTCATTGTGAAACTCGTTGACTTCCTCATTCTTAAACAACATGGTAGGGTTTGGGAGTCATAACATTCTCCTGAATAATGAGGGAGTCAAAGAGGTTGGTGGCTTTCCATGGATTTGAATAATTCTTTTTTCTGTGTTGAGCTTATCTGTGCACCAAAGAACCAACTCTTTGAAGTCTCTCACCCTAGAAACATAGCCAACCAATGCTATGCCTGAACTCAAAACATTGTTTATTTCCTTCTCTGTATGGGAAAGAGCCAAATAACACTTACAATATTGTGACCATTAGAACATATGATCTTCTCATCCAAGAGTGTTAAGTGTGTCTCCACAATACAAGTCTTTTATTGTACTTGAAATGTCTTTACACTGATTTCCCTTTTTACAAATAGATGGTGATCCTATTGATATAATATTTTTACATCATGATGTTTTAATTCTTTATTAAATTTACCATGTATTTCCTTGATTACTAGCTGCTACAACTCTTATTTAAAAGTTTGTAATTTTCATAGTTAGATTTTGAAATTATTATAAAGCTTTACGAAATTTTACCACTTAATAACAAAAATTTAGGTTCACACAAGTGGTGGTTGAAATGGTGGAGGGAAAGTAAATTCCATTGAGAATGGTGATGTGATGTTGGAAAAGAAGAAAAAAGATTAAGTATGGAGCTGCAAAGTGGGAAATGGAAAGTGCAATATGATGAGTGTGGGATTGTGCGATTCAAGACATGGGCATGGAGAGTTGAAAAGATGAGAAGGGGGGACTCCTGCATCAGTAATGGTAAAATAAATTAAGTATAAGAAAAGGCGATCTTACAGGTTGTGGAAGTAGGTGAGTCATTTTGGAGAAAACAATATTGTGGGTTCCGGGACATGAGCATTGAGAAAAATGTAAATGATATGAAAGGTTGTCCCACATTCACATTAAAAAAAATCAGCTAAGTATAGAAAGATAAGATGTGAATTATACATGACGTGGAAGTGGAATGGGTCATTTTGAGTGTTGTGCATTTTAGGTTTGTGGGACACAAGCATTTGTGGGATGGGGTGGATTGGTCTCCCACAACATGTAAATATGACTGAATGTCAAGATTGAAAAGTAAGAAAAAGTGACTAAGTATGGATTTGCGGGTTTACAAACATGTGGAATTGATAGTAGCCTGATTTGCAACCTGCATTTCAAAGAGAAAAACTGACTAAGTGAAGAATGCACAAGGAATATAGGAAGAAAATAATAAGACTAAGAATGGAAATGCATGTACCAACATTTATATACAAATGTAGATCAAAATTCGGCTCCAACTATGGGATAGCGATCCCCTGTGGGTTGCTGAGAATCCAAAATCCTCATCCATTGGGAAAATGGGGTTGAAAAGAAAAGAAAAAAAAGAAAAAGGGAAAAATAAATAAAGTGATGAAGAACATACAAAGGAGCATTGAAAAAGACTATGTATAGGTTATGGATTGGGGGGTTAACATAAAAAAATGCTTGAGATACTACCCATTCACGGGAAATGGTTGAATCCTTCATGTCATATCCTTCAACAAATAAGAATTGTAACCAATGAACTTCTCAATTTCGTATGGGCCAATCCAAAGAGCTCCAAAATTTGTATGAAAAGATGGTTTTTCTTTTTCTTTATTCCATAACAAAACTAGTTGATCCTTTTGAAAATTCCTTGAGGCAGTTCTCTTGTAAAAATATGTTTTGACCACTTGTTGTATTTTTTTTTTATTGTCATTGTTGCTTGTTCTCTTTGTTCTTCAAGTTGCATAAGTTCATGATATCTTTTCTACATAGGTGATTGCTCTTTTGAATATTCATTATTTCTAGCGAGGACTAAGGGATTTAATTCCAACTATAATGATACTATTTCTTCTTTCCCATATACTAAGGTGTATGGGGAATTCCTAGTGCTATCCTTTGGAGTAAGGAAAATTGCCCATATTGCATCTATTAATTTATTATGCCAATTTTTTTGGTTGGCTGCAATTGTCTTTTTGAGAATTTGAATTAATGTTTTTTTTGTCAGCTCAGCCAAAACATTTCCTTGTGGGTAATAGTTGGATGATTGTTCCATAATGATTCCATATTCTCTACAAAAAATTGTAAACTTTGACCTAATAAATATTGAACCATTGTTTGTTATGAAATTTTCTAGTACATCAAATCTAGACATGATATTTTATTTCAGGAAAATGATCAATTGCTCTAAATCAAGATTCCTTAAGGAAACAACTTCTTTCCACTTGGTAAAATAGTCAGCTGCAATGATTATATAAGAATATTCTTTACTTGATTTTGGATTTATTGGACTGATTACATTCAATCCCCATTATGCAAATGGTTATTCTACTATTATAGACTATAGTGGAATTGCATCCCTCTTCATATTCCTTGATTTTTTTTTGACATTGGAGACATTTTCAAATAATTGTGTAAGCATATTTGAACATAGTTGGCCAATAATAACTAGCCCGAATGATTATGTGAGTAGTTACAACTGGAGAAAAATGTCCACCACAAATCCATTATTAAATTCTTGAAGAATTTCCTTGGACTTTGGACATTCTAAACATATTAATAGAATTCCATCAAAATTTCTTCAGAAAAGAATTCCTAAGACCAGTACATATTGATTAGTTTTCATCTTCACAGTTCTCCTTTCTTTAGAATACATTCCAAGAGGAAATTGGCTAGATTTTAGATAAAATATTATGTCCTTATACCATTATGATGTTGCTAAACATTTTCTCTGTATGACAACATCAATTGTATTGGGAGGAGAGATATTTACTTCTTCAAATCCAATCATGAATTTACATAGTCCTTGTCCCTTGACAACTTTCAAAAGTTCAATCTCTAAATCATACTCTTGAAGATTTTCTAACTAATTTTCCCATCTACCCTCTATGAGTTGTTGATTGAGCAACATCTTTACTAGTGAGTGTGGCACATAAGAAATGATGTGAGATGAAAATATATAGGTCCTGAAATGAGCTATTGCCTTGACTAGGGAAAGATATTGATTTTCAATCATTGAGTAATTTAATTCATAATCATGCAAGGTCTTACTCATGAAATCAATTTAAATTTCTTTTGCTTTCTCATTTTTCTAGGTAAGGATTGAGACAATATTTTCCTATGAAGCAAATGAATATAAAGTAAAATATTTGTCAAAGTGATTTGTAAGCTACCATGGATATTCCAATGGAACAGTTCATTGTAACAAATCTGATAAATAAAAATGAAATCTACCCATGAAGGTTTAATTCCTTTATATTTCTAGAATATTTAGTTATTGATTTTCTGCTTATGCATGAAACAGGTTAAATGCATAAAATAGAGAATAGTACAATAAAATCACAAACGATCCACAAAATGACACAAGTATTTTCTCTGGGAAATCCTTATGGGAGAAAACCTAGCTAGAAGGTGAGGCTGCTCTACTCTCTTTTCTTTGGTATGAAAATAATGCAAGTACAAAGGAGAAGGCACTCTCTATGGAGTTACCTGAGATCTATGGCCCGTTAGGATGCTATAAAACATTAACCCCCTTTGTTATTCTCTCTAATTTCCCACTCCCAGTTTCTCACCTCAATTATGGAACAAAATAAAATAGTATAGAATGAAGCCCCTTCTCCTCCTAGTGGCCCGATGTTTAACATATCTCAATAGGAATATAGGGATAGGTTTTCGACTTCCTCAACCCTCAATTGCATAGGGTTTGAACCTTATAGAATGTTCTTTAAATTCCTTATGTGGCTAGCCCCATATGCATGAGTAATGGTGGCTGATGTGGCATCCTCTTGTACCATGGTGGTCAACATGATAGGTCAACTTTTGAGATGTATACCTTTTTCATACGAACTCTGATCGATGCACAATATACACTGTTGGAAAGTTATCGGAGTGTAGAACACTGTCAAGGGGGTGCATACATGTTTTAGACACTGGAACCCTGAAATGCATCATTTGATGCCTCAAAATTCCTCCAAAAGGTTCTAGACCCCAATTTTCCAAACTGGGATTTGCCACTAAAATGACCCTGCAAACTCATTCCTCCAATTTTTTCCACTTCGAAAGAATTGATATAGATGACAAATAATATAATGATCCTATTTGAATCACAAGGTAACAACTAGTAAGAATATAGACAGTGGTAATGGCATGCTTGATTTTTGTGAAAGCCTTTTGAATGTCTTGTGTCCATCCAAATTTATGATCCTTATTCAACAATTTATTTATTGCCTTTGCAATTGTAGCATAATCTGGAAAAAACCTTCAAACAAAATTTATATTTCAAAAGAAATAGTGTACTCCTTTCCTTGATGTAGGTGTATTTAGGTCATTGATTGCTTAAACTCTTTCTAGATCAATGCATATTCCTTCTTTGCTCACAACATGACCCAAAAACTTTCCCTCTGATACATAAAACATAAAATTTTTCCGATTCAAAGATATTCCATACATTCTACATCTCTCAAAGATTTATTTGAGATGTTTGAAATATCTTTCACTTAGTTTTGAATGAATTGTCAAATCATCTTGGTAGTGTTCCATAAATTTTCCAATTAGATCTTTAAAATTAGCACGGTCCATTACCCTTTGAAAAGTTGCACTTCTATTCTTTATTCCAAATGGCATATGAACATAAGCATAGGTTCCCCATGGTGTAATAAATGCAGTCTTTGGTCTATCTTCTTCAACCACAAGGACTTGATTATATCCAGAAAATCCTTCCAGGATGGACATTAGTGCAGAACCAATGACCTACTGCAATAACATCTCCATGTTTGGGAGTGGGTAGTTTTCTTTAATAATTTCATGGTTGAGATATATGAAATCAACGCAAAGATGAATTTCTCCATTCCTTTTTTCTTACTACCAAACGATTTGAAATCCATTCTGAGTGTTTAATTAGAAAAATTATGCCAATGTTTTAAAGTTTTTCCAACTTCGTCTTCACTAAGGGCTTCAATTTGGGATTTATAATTCTCAACTCTTGATTAAATTATTTGGATACCTCTTTGAGTGGTATAACATGATAGAATATAGATTTTTCATACTCCTTTAAATCATAATAACTCCAAGAAAAAATGTCCTGAAATTCTTTGAACATAAATGTATATTCCTTTATTTATCCAGTGGTGAAACTAGTATGAAGATTGATGTATTTTGGAGAATTAGGTGTATCGATATTGATTTTATGTGTCTCTTGAACCTTCCTAACATATTGTTTCTCTTTTGGATCCAATATATTTGTTTGATCATCTCTTGTAAAAAGAGATTCCAAACTGACAAAATTCTTAGGAGAGAGTATAACACTCTGATCACAAATTTCTTTATGAGAATGTTGGATTTCTTCAAAATCACCGGATAACTTTGAGTCATGGTCTGTGAGGAATTTTTCAATGTGCTCATCATTTTCAAAAACTTGCCAATACTATTGATTAGTAGGTATTGAGGGCGAATACATTGTCTTGACATGAAAAATATTTTGTCTTTGAGAATGATTTGAATTGAGGAGAGATACAACTACCACTAATGAATCGTATTTTTGGTTCTTTTCTCAAGGAAAAAAGAGATATTAAAATAATCAAATGAATCTATAATTTCCCATACTCTCCTTGCATAATGTTTCAATATTTCTTTCTTGATTCTGTATTTTTTCTTGATATGGTTGATAACCAATTTTGCATCACAAATTCAGGTGGATTTTATATTCCGGAGATCAAAAGAACCGTTTGATCAACTTAGTGCAACTCATCGACAAGCGACATTGTAAGCGCCTTATTAATATATAACGACCAAGGATTTATTTAATTAAAAGACAATTTCCTAAGTTGTTTTGGTGAAATTTTATTCCTAAGAACTAGAAACAAAAGAATAAAAGTTTAAAATTCCAAGTGTTCTAACACATTTGAAGGGTGAGGATCATTCCTTAGATCAATGCTTCATATTCTGCTTCATTTTTGGTACAAGGTAATTCTAATTTGATTGCATGTGGGTAGATAATAGATTGGGTACTTTTGAAAACAATAACATATCTAGTTCCAGATTTTGAACATGTACCATCAAACGACATTTTCAAAAAACCTTGGAAAGACATTTCTTTAACCTGCTTAGGTGGATTTAATTGTTCTGTATTAAAAAAAACATAATTCCCAATTCCAACATCTACATAGTTTTGCATCATTTTCATTTTCCTTCTTCTTGAATGATATTGTCTTTTCGAGTTCCCGAGGAACTCTGATAATTGTTTCATCTTTATTTTGAAGCATCATGCAACTTCCATCATTCATTATATATCCATTGATTAATGAACACCGATATCTTCCCAAGACAACACGGTATGTTGGAGGGAGGTCAACTACTATGATTCTAAACACTATTGAAATGTGAGGTGTTGCACTTATCCATGCACATAAATATTTAATTTCTCTATAAGTTGGAACTTTTCTTAATTCAATGGCATATATGATTTCACCGGTTTTATAGTATTTTGTACATTCTATTCTAAGAGATTTCATTACTTCTAATGACATGATATTGTTTGTGGCTCCACTATCCACAAAATAGTTATGTAATGTAAAATCATGATTTGCTAAAGATATATAAAATAGTGTAACTTTGCCTCTTGTCCTTACTGATGTGATATTTTGCTGTTGTCATGTGTTCATCACAATTGCCTCTATTCTTGAATTCATGTAATCCAATATCTTCAAAATATTCTCTTTTTGTTGAGGTATCTTGACTACCTCCATGAATGGTATTGAAGCTTAGCTAACTCATCAACCAGATTATAATTCATTTTCAATTGAGTCTTCACCTAATTGAAAATTGGTTGTTGTTTTTTAACTTTGGAATGTTAGCTTTATCTTTTTATTTTTCTGGTTTTTCCCTTGTCTTGAATTTATTTACTTGAGTTCTGGTTTGAAAAACATTGTCTTGTGAATTCCTAGGATCTTGTTTGTCAAAAATATAAAAATATGATGAAACTTCTTTTATTTGGACTGGTTCCAAAACTTCATCTTGATTAATAACTATTTCTTGATCAAAGTTTTCAAAATTTTCTTCTTCTACAATTTATTCTAGCACAACAACATTTGGATTTGGAACTTTGGGTGCTCTGGGTATACGATCTTCAATTCTATCATTTCTTCTACAATTTCTTCTAGCACAACAACATTTTGATTTGGATCTCTGGGTGCTCTAGGTCTATGATCTTCATTTCTATCATTTCTTATAAAATTTTAATCTTTTGTTTGGTTTCTTCGGAAATTCCAGGATCGTTTCTCACATTAGGGGGCACTCTTTAGATAAATCCTCCCCCAATTGCTTGATTTTTGGAACTTCTACAAGTGTATGTTCCCCAAGGTGATATTGATAGATTGGTCATTTGTCTTTGCACTTTTCCAAGAATAATCACGGGATCAACATTAGTATCTAACATGTACTCTTCCATTTCTATTGCTTTATATATTTCCTCATTTAAGTTATTTATTTGTAAATATCTTATTGCATAATTTACATTTGAGGGTGTGAAATTCTTATAACATCCAAATATGACAGGATCATTTGGGCGTTGCCCATTTGGGATTTGGTTTAAAGTCTTAAAAAATGTAAATTAAAATCCCTAATTCTTTCACCCTTTTGGATATGGATTTGGGTGAATTGAGTGAGAAAAGTATGATATGAAATAGGCTATGCATATCTAGTCATGAACATATTTTCTATATTTTATATATGATATTTTCTATATCATAGGCAAGACCTATCAAAGTTTGCATAAAAACTCTAACCATTCCATCATCATGTTCAATCAAATGAAGATCACAAACATTAAGGAACTAATCCATATGTCTTTTTGGATCCATAATCCAATCACCTGAAGAAGAAAAAAAAGGTAAAAATCCTTGAGGAAGGGTTGGTAATGTATGTTGTTCTCCATATAAATTGAGTGGGATAGACCTAGCTCTTCTTCTAAGATTTCTTTGTCTTTCTTCATTGGGAATTTGGTTTCTTTGTTCTTCTCGATCACCCATGATCACTATATCATTTTCTTTAGATCTTTAACTTTGGAAAACTTTGTGAACCTCAAGATTCTTACTTTTACTTTTTGTTAAGGGACCTTTGTATGATTATAGATTTTCTAAGATTTACAATTGTCTTCTCCGTCTCAAGGATATTGATCTTTCTTATTCTTAGGAAAGAACTTCCCAAGTTCTCTTGATTTCTTCATGACTCCTTGCTATTGTGATTGTTAGATCATATAATTGGTGCAAGATACTTATTTGATCTATTAATCCAATTTGTATTTGGGGTTGGTTGGGTTTAGGTAGAGTCATTTAGATTTTTGATCTACAAAACCAACCTTTTGTTTAGTTTCCTAGTATGGTCACCAAAAATATTGATGTGAAAGACTATCTTGTCTTTAATTCAATCTCACGAGGACAAATCCCTTTTATTTTTAAAGACGTGGTACTCCTTTATTTTAAATAACATACAAGAACAAAAAATATTCCTTGGAAAGGACCAAGCCTTATTATTGAAATAAATATTCACATGAAAAAAATACATGACAAGGACCAAGTATCTTGCAGAAATCAAATATTCACACTATGTTACAAGATTTGTAAACCAAAAGTGTATACATTAACATAGGATGGAATTTCCATCACAACATTTATCAAAGTAGAATATAATATTTAGAAAAGGAAAGGAAAGTATTCACCACATATAGACAAGAAATCCAAATGATCATTCCATTGAATTCAATAAATATTTTCATAGACACAGATTTGAAATCTCATGCTTAAAATTAAATTCTTGAGAAAACAATAATGTTATGTCCCAAACTAGTTCTCTGGGAACACCAAAAAATAATTTAGATGTCTTAATAGAATTAGTAGTAATTTCTAGGGTTACAAATAAAATAAATTGCATCTATCCTTCAAAGAGGACTAGGATGGGGATGCCACATACCATAAAATGAAAGAGAGACCTCGAAGAGAAAGAAAACGGTCAAGGGTCAGCCTTAGGTTTCGTAGGTTGTTGGGAATAGAAAATGAAAAATGACAATTGATTGAAGAAGAAAGAATGCGAGGGAAAGAAGAAGATTGCTACTCTACTTACTACAATGGAAATTATGAACCCTTAATTTTCTTTCTAAGGCACCCTTAACTAATGGTATTGTTAACCATTCTTCTATATACTCCCTCATCAGAGAAACCATTATTTCATGCTTGTTTTTTTATTTCAAATAATTCATTCTCCAATCCTCTTAAATCAATTCCTAATAGGTGCAATGTGTCCTCAATGATCATTCTTGTTTATGTATTTGACAAGCCACTTGTCCACTTCTTCTTCAGAGAATTCAACCAAGTCACTAAATTCATTTTCCCATGGAAATTTTAAGGCTTCTAGTTGTTCTAATTGTTTCACCTTAGAAAAAAGTATGGTATCCATTAACAAATTAGGGACATACAATTCTTTGGTAAGATCAACAAGTTTTATAAATATGTCACCATCTTAACTTTAACAACATCCAACTTAGAGAGAAATTATCTTAAAAATCTGATTCTTTTAATACAACAAGTGTTAATCTGTTTAATTCGAATACTAGAGGGGAGGTTTTGTTCTCTTCTATTGTTTTTTCTCAATCTTGAAACTTTTGTTGCAAAGGTTCCCCTACTTCTTTATAAATACCTTATCATTTTCTAAGTTTTTTTGGAGATATTACCTAAAGTGCATAATCCTTGTTGAGAATCTAGTTGAACTCTGTGCTAGTTCCCAAATTTCAAGGATTAGGTCTATTCTCTTCTGGATACCATCTCTAAAATATTTTCTTACAACCAACAATAAACTAGATGAACCCCTCAGTTTGGAACTGCTTTCTGGGACATCTTCGAGGGTAAGTACTCATTTAACTGTGGTTATTGGTTCAACAAATAATGGTTTTGTAATTAGAGATTTCTCCAATTCCTTTACTCTTTTCTTTAAAAATGAATTTTCTTTATCAATATGAAAAATATATCCATTTAGTGTTTCCCTAGTTGCTTTGTTAAATTGCATGATTTTCGAGGGTGGAACCCCCTAAAAATTGATTTATGATTTCCATTTCTTAGCAACTTTCATATTTTCCATATCAAATTTTTTTATTAACAATTTCTTAAAATTATTGTGGTAGGATGGATGGAGAAGTGTGACAAACTCTTCTTCAAATATCTCTAGCTCTTGGGAAGCAAGGTCCTCAACATTTTCCCTAGTTTCCATCAATATTTTCTCTAACCAGTTGGGTACTTCTATTACTTCATCTACTTCCATGGCTCGGGAAATTTGCTCAATTTCAGGTACATCTTGTCCTTATTTCTAAGTTTCTCTTTTTCTCTTAATGGAAGTGTGTACAACATGATATTTTTCCAATTTTTTGTTTGTAGGGTCTTTGTCACCACCATCATTTGACTTTCCAGTGGATGTTCTTTTTGGTTCTAGACCACTCCTTCTATGTTTTATTTTTTCAGAAGTACCTCTTTGTGAAATTTTGGGTGAGTTAGATTTCTTCCTTGTTGCCTTTCTACCATTATATCTTTGCACCCATTAGTGCTTTCCAATTCTTCAACATCGTTTAGACTTTGGTTGTCTCCTCCTCCTCCTTCAAATTGTTTAGACTTATAAAAATATGAAGAGTATCCAACTAGGGACATGTGTGCAAAGAATACGTTTTTAGGGTTGAAACCCTTGATGCATTGAGCTTATTTTAAACCAAGTTGATCCAATTGACTAACAAATTTATGTAAGTGGGAAATATGCTTGAAAACAATTTCCGAACCCTCCATTGCATTGGAATGGATTGTTTATTTATTGTTTCGTTGAAAAAGTGTGCCCGATATTTAAACTGTCTTCACACCTCGATGAAAAAGAGTCATCCACATAATAGAAGGGTGACAAGAAGGGTTTCCCATGGAATCCAAATAAACAAAAATACCAAAATCCTCTAATTTTTCAAAAATTCCTTTCTCAATGAGAAAGGATGCAACCTCTAGTGACAATATCGATGCAGTAGGACCATGAATTAATTTTTTAAAGAAGATATGAAACCATTTTGGACTGCGTTGAAATTGTATTGGGATTTATGTTTCCATAAAGTTGGGTAGCATACAAAAATTGTTTCCACCTTGATATCAACATTTTTCTCTCTAGGAAAGTCTTCAAATATGTGACAATAGGCAATGACATAGAACAAATAATAAGTTATATAAAACTATCTATTTTTTCATAGGCCACCCAGTTGAAATGATATCTCATTTGAAACGATTCAGCCCCAGTGAATTCGAGAATCTTCATGAACAACAAAGTGAAGAATATAAACAATGTATTTCAGCATATAGGTCATGGATTCTAGTCCAATTATTCAAGAAAAAATCTAGATGAACTCTTTTTATGAGTATTTCAAAGAACTTACCTCAACTTGAGCGAAATTACTGTAGGATGGTGAGATAATTATCAAGGAGATCCACTCCTCCTTGGTGTTCCTTGGGAAACTCATTGAATTCCTCATTCTTAAACAAGATGGTAGGGTTTGGGAGACAGAACATTCTACGGAATACTAAGGGAGTAAAAACGATCGGAAACTTCCCTTGGATTTGAATAATTTTTCTTTTTGTGTCAAACTTATTAGTGCACCAAAGAGCTAACTCTTTGAATCATATTACCTCATGCACACAACCAACCAACACTATGCCTAAAATAAAAACCTTGTTTATTTCCTTCTCTATAGGGGAAATATCCAAATACCACTTATAAGCTTGTGACCACTAGAACAGGTAATATTCTCATCTAAGAGTGTTAAATGTGTCTCCACAATACAATTACTTTCTTCTACTTGAAATGTCTTTACATTGATTTCCCTTTTTACGAATATGTGACACTGCTTTTGATATAACCTTTTTACAACATGGAATTTTAATTCTTTATTAAATTTACCATGTATTTTCTTGATTACCAGCTTCTATAGCTCTTATTTCAAAGTTGCTAATTTGCATGGTCATATTTTGAAATTATTACAAAGAATTATGAAATCTTCGCCACTTGATAACGATATTTAGGTTCACGCAAGTGGCGATTGATGTAGTGGAGGGGAAGTAAATTCCATCAGGAATGGTGATGTGATGTTGGAAAAAATGAAAAATGATTAAGTATGGAGGTGCAAAGTAAGAAATGGAAAGTGCAATATGATGAGTGTGGGATTGTGGGATGCGGGACACATGAACATAGAGTCGAAAAGATGAGAAGGGGGGGCTCCCGCATTCACAATGGTAAAATAAAATAAGTATAAGAAAATGAGATTTTGTGAGTCAGAGAAGTAGGTGAGTCATTTTGGAGAATGCGGGATTGCGGGACATGAGAATTAGGAAAAATGTAACTAGGATATAAGACTATCCCACATCCACATTCAAGAAAATTGGCTAAGTATAAAAAAGTAGGCGGTGCATTATACATTACGTGAAAATGGAAGGGGTCATTCTGAGTGTTGCACATTTGTAGGTTGTGAGACAAAATCATTTGCAAGATATGGGTGGATTGGTCTCCCGAAACATGTAAATATTACTAAGTGTATTGATTGTGAAGTAAGAAAAAATGACTAAGTATGCATTTGCGGATTTGTGGACCTATATATTTGATAGTAGTATGATTTGAAACTCACATTTCAAAGAGAAAAGATGACTAAGTAAAGAATGTACAAGGGGAATAGAAAGAAAATAATACGACTAAGGATGGATATGTATGTACCAACACAAATCAATGAATGTAGATCAACAAGAGATTAAACCCCTACTACTAATGTTTGGAACAAAATAAAACATAAAACAAAATGGAAGTAGCAAGAAATATAGGGTTTGCAACACTTAATTTGAGTTTGAACCCTTTCATTTTCTTGAAAAAACATTGTAAATATTTATAGGAATAAATAAATAAAAATTGGAATTTTTGAATCAATTGAGGGAAAATAAGAGAAACAGAGTTAAATACTTGAATGTGACCACGATGATCCCTTACAATTTTTTCTCTTTAGGAAAAAATACCCACTCCGATATCTTCCTTGGTAGATATCTCTTGCACAAGTCTCCCCTCTAACTTTTGGAAAAACAATACAATAGGGACTAGGGTTTTTTTTTAACTCACTTTTACAAAATGAAATTCCTGCTCACTTTTTTTCTTGAAATTTTGGTGCATTGATGATAAACATGTTGTCTATTTAAAAAGTAAATAAACTTGTTTTGAATAGCAACACATCTTTCAAATATAAGTGCATTGGTGCACTATATTAAAATAAACACACCAAATTAATGATTTATAGCGAAAAGAGACATGAAAAGCTCCGCAATTAGAACTTTTCATAGGTTCTAGCATAGGTTTTATTGATGTTTCACATCAAAATACAATGCATAGGTGATTATAGTATAACATGAACACTAGTGTGCCAATCTAAATCAGTCACACCACTCACTTAAAAATCCCTTCAAAAACCTTTTTAAAGTTAGAATGTTACATGATTCCCAAACTTTCTTTTAAGAATACAAACACGTAAATTACAATACTCTATTGTGATAAGTAGTGATTAGTATAATTTTAATCTCAAGGGATGGAACATTGTTTCCGTTTCTATATTAATTACGTTCTAATACAATTATTTCAATGCACAAGTAAATTAATCTTAGATGATATAATTGTTTAATCAAATTACATATGTATATTATCATTTGAAATTTGCATACCACATGAGTGGGAAAGGTGTCATTTGAAATTACACAAATGATACTTAAACTACCACATGAGTGGGAAAGACATCATTTGAAATTATTCAAATAATACTTAAACTCACATCATCTACTTAAAAAAGGCCTTTACAAGTTTGATTGATGTTAGAATGTTATATTCTCAAATGTAGTGAAAATAAAAGGTGACAATATCAAATGGTCGATTCTTCAAATCCCTCATTCCATATCATTCCAATTTCATCTAGTTCTCCCTTTTAGTTTCCAGTAAGTCTATATTTTATTTATATTTTGATTGTTTGATTGAATTTATGATACCTTTGCACTTGCATTTGATCAATTGTGTATTCAATATCGCAAGATCCTAATTAAATATTGAATTCAAATGTTTACGATATTCCACTAGTCCAAATATTCCACAAGATATTATCTAGAGAAAGATACAACAAGTAGATGGTATACAAAAATGGAGAAGCACTTTACCCTAAAAACTGTAACATGCCATCTTCTAATGACCATCCTAGGAAAATGGTACTTCACTATGAACTAGATCTCTTTTATGAATCCATATTAGTATATGTCTATCTAAAATGTAAAGGGTTGAAGGTGAACACTTGGCATGTCATGTCATCCCATTATATTGATGACAAACTACTCAAATCTAATGGTCGTATACCTTCCATTGTGACCAAGGATCCAATAAGTGATATATAAAAGACATGTAGCAACACTTCAATATGCATTTTTTTTGAAAATTTGGAAACCAAATCAACTATGTTTTGTTCAATATTGACCAACTTATCATCTTTTTTTTAATCATATGAGAGTTGTAGTGAGTCAAATTATGGTATCAATACTACCCAAAACATCTCTCCTAAGAGATCCACTAAGTTGTATGAACTGAGAGAAATGTTTTCCAAGTACACACCAAGGTGTTATGATAAATCTTACCCTACGGACAGGATAAGATCCCCTTTGGAACAAGACCCCTTCTTTGGTCCAAATACATAATGAAACAAATGGTTGCTACGTTCCCTTTAAATCTAACTCAACCAATCAAGCGAGAGAAGAAGAAGAATGTGGTGTACCTTATTTTGATGTTCATCCTTGCTGCTCCAATCCTTGGGTTTGATCTCCAAGTTCCTCAATGCAAATGAAGTCTTTCAAATACCAACAAAGAAACTCTTCCTCCTACTCTATATTATTAGATAAAGCAGATCTATCTACAAAGATTGAAACAATAATAGACAAGAAAATGTAGAACACATGAACTTGAAGGGAATAAGCGAAGTTCATATTAATTGGAAAGAAAATGAAAAGTACTTACAAATCATGTTTGAAAATGCAACAACTTCTCCAAACTCTCCTCGTCTATCCCCTTGCACGAATCTCTTACAATCAGAGTGATGTTACTTCAACAATTTCCTTCCCTCTCTTACAATCAGAATGATGTTACTTCAACAATTTCCTTCCCCTTTCACCATGGAAATGCCTTCAATTTATAGGATTGGGAGGCTCAACCACCATGAGATAATAAGGGAAATGGTTGAGGATATGGCTCCATGAGTTGGGATTTGATCCTAAGATAGTTCCATAGCATAGGATTTGACCCAAAACAACCTCCTCCCTTAAGAGTTATCCCTTAAGAAAAGTTGGAATGCCTCAAGTGAAAAAAGTGAAAAGTGAGTTTAAAAGCTACAACCAAGTCTTTTCAGGTGGATGTAAATTGCAAACAAAAAGTTGTTCAAGGCCTTTAAGGTAGGGAAACAAGCCCAGAATGGCTTGGTACTCCTCAGGGTGACCCATGAAGTGATGCCAAAAAATTATTAAATCAAAAGGGGGATTGTAAATGAAGATGGAAAACCTTTCTACAAGTTTTTATAGCCATGTTTAGGAGAGTATTTAAAACTTCAATTTATGTTCATGGATGAAGGGTGGAATGACAAAAGATTTGAGTTTAAAATGTATTTTATTTGTGAATTTTCAGTTTATTAACACATGCATTGGCCACCAAACCATTTAAAAGGTTATCCCAATCAGGAAAACACCTATTATCCTGGAACTGTGGCAACCGGTACAAGGAGAGTAGTCTTAGTAGACCAGGGTGGTTAGGTTGAAGAGTGCCCCATGTAGTTCATAGAAGCATGGATTAACCACTTCTCATCACTTGCGCTTTTGGGCTCTTAAAGCCGCTTGGATGTGTTGTTCCTGAGTTTATACTTTAAGGCTATAAAGTATACCGTCAAGGCATCTGTAAAGGTAAAGGTAATTAAAGGATAAGAATAAAAAAGAAGGGTAAAGTAGAATCAGTTTATTAACTATCTCTGTCTAGCTTCCCATTGTTCTTGGATGATGATATCTCTCTCAATAGCAGCCCATGAACATTATAATTCAGCCCGGTTAGTCGCTGTTTGCATAATAGTATTGAATAGGTTTAAAGCAATACTATTTTGATCTTGGAGACCAGGTTCTATGTTGGTATGTCTGTTATTTGGGACAATCATGGGGAGTAAAATTTTATTTAGTTGTGGAAGAATTCGATAAATTGTTACTTCTGTTTTTTGAGAGATGAGAATAAGAAAAATAGTTTTTGAAATTCAAAATAATAACATAAATACAGTTGAGGCCGTTTCCTGGACTTGAAACAATTTGAGAATCGTAAAATAACAAAGAAATACTACTGAAAAATATGAGGCTTTAATCAAGAAAGATTCTCATATTGTAACAGGAAATAAAGAAGAAAACGAGATTTCTAATGAAGTGTTAAATATCATGGTTCAAATGATCCACAGGTATTAAAATTATTGATAGCAATTTCAGAGGAAAAGTTGTAAATAATTTGATAACCAAATCAATCTAAGCTATAAAAGATGTATAAAATAAACTTCAAATTGATCATTCATTAGAAAGACATTGAAAGGGAAACATATAAAAATATGGTAAACAAGGTTAAAGAACACATAGCTACAAGTTGGCAGGATTCAAAATCTCATCTCTATCATATATCACAGTGGATTGGAAAACTTTTAATACAATCGGCTCTCTCAAAAAATCAAAAGCCTTTTCTCAGTCTTCTGAAAATATATTTATACATGATCATCAAATATTTTCCCGTTGGTGATTAACCAACTTCCTAAGACTACGGTTACATGGATGAATAATGTCAAACATTTTACATTTTTTTTCTAACTGCTTTATTATTCTAATGATGAAAATATTCAAAAGAGTATTTTTATTTTTGTGTTGACAAACTTCCTTCTTATGCCTCAAGACAGTGAATACACTTTCCCAAAAACTTCACCAAAACTCTGGGAACGTCTGGTATCTCTTTTGCTTCAAATATGAAGAATCTTTTCTGTAATTCGGGCAAACATTCTTCTATTATCTTCCTTGTGAACTTAATAGTTTGCAACTTTAAGTTCGGTATCACTATCCATTTGTCGATTTCGGTGATATTGATTACCTTAATTTTTGGGATCTCTACCTTCATTTCCTCCAAATCTTCCTTGAACCTTAGCTGGTGCTTGACAATGTTAATCTCTCCTAATAACCCAGGACAACCATTTTTTCCAATATTCAATGAAGTCTTTTCTAAGAGATCAAAAATTCCTTGACAATCATCATTTACATCTCTGGTTATTCTTTTATTTTCATCCAGGTCTGCTTCCCACACTTTGAGTATTACATCTCCTTTAACCTGTTCTGAAATGGATAGTTTCTAAATCTTTCCGACCTCTTCCTTTGTTGAAAGGGATACTTCTTTTTGGAAAGTCGTTCTGGCCGCTTTCACTTCTATTTCTTTCTGGAGAACATTCTCCAAAGATTTATTTGTTTCCTGAAATTAATTCTGGACAACTTCCAGATTTAAAAACACTTTCTGTTGTTCTTCTTCTATCTTCAAATGTATTCCCAATACCTGAGCCTGGAAAATTTCAAGCTTTACCACTTGATTTGAAATAGTGCTAATCTTATCTCGTAATTGTTTATTTACTTATTCTTGCTTTAGGACATGTGCCTGAGTGACCTATATTATCTGATTTGCCTCCTCTAAGCTTGTTTTCATTTTCTGAATCTCTTGAATATCTTTTAATCTAGCTTGTTCTAGACCCTTTTTTATTCCCCATCTGATATTTCTTTCGGTTTCTTTCAATTTACCCTGTAGCTGAGCTATCGTTTGGTCTTTTTGTTCCAACATAGTTTTCAAACTGCCCACATAATATAAATTTGTCGACGCTAAAGCTCCCATCGTGCCTGCTATCTCTATAGCAAATTCCCCATCTTTAAGTTTCTTTCCATCTATAATGACCCTATGATTTTTAACCATCCCATCTCCTCTTGGATGAATTTCCCGTTTCAAGATTGCCCTTCTCTTTTTACTGAAAAAATAATCTGATGAAGGAATCTCATCCCTAGAAATTGGCTCCAGATCACTAACATACAGAGCTCCCTCGTGGGGGTTTCCATAAGTGGACTACAATGGAGTCAAGGAAGTAATGGGACTTCCAAGTTCTATTGATGTTGTTCCTCCTGTCTTTTCTGGAACATCCTTAGGGATTTTTGGGGATGTTTCTAGCTCCTTTCCCTTCCTTGCCTCTGATTCTTTTGTCTGGGAAATTTCTGTGTCTTGTGAAGGTATTCCAGTATCCTTCATCTTGCCTTTAGTATTTGCTTTGTCCTGTATATTTGTTTCAAAGCCTGGGGGAGGCCCTTCCTGCTCTGAAGGTGGGGTCGTAGCTTTGCCCTGCAAAATTTTGGGTCAACAGCTTCGCCTATGACTCTGAAATGATGCGAAACCAATCTGTGAGTCAGGTGGTAGGGCCTATACTCTGTTCAATACCTCTTCATAGGATTTAACCTCCTTGAATACATCATCATAAACATATGTTTCGTGCTCATAGGCTTTTAAATTACAATGCATCAAATGTTTGCTTACTAATTGATAGGGGTCATGCTTTCTGTGTTCAATATCTACCAATTTTACTTCTTCTAGTGATTTAGCCTCTACTTTAGAATGGCCTAGATTCAGTAATGAAAATTTCCCGATATGTACAGGGAAAGTTGGCCACGACTTCTTCTAAGATGCCTTTAGCTCCAATCCAATGTCACCTTTTACTATCTGCTGGGCTACCTCTCTACACACTAATCTGTCTGGTAGAAATTTAGGGAGTGCATGAGGGGGAATACAACAACCATAAACCCTAATGTAGTAAAAATTCTCGTCAATAAACCAGTCGACTATTGCTTTAAGATTTTCTATGACTGTATCAGAAATGTGAGGGGGTTCGCATCCAAAAAATATTTTATGCATCAGAATTATAACAAAATGACAAATTTCATAAAATGTGTCCTTAGAATTTTCTTCCTAAAGGGAAGAATGATATTCATGAATGGGTTCTAGACAGGTTATTTTCCAACTCCAATTCATTAAGGGAAAAGGAGTCACATAGTAGATCGCATCCATAATGTATACTGACATGTAAAAGGCCACTGGTTGTCCCTTTGATTTTGCAACTTTGTAGTTTGAGATTTCTTGTGTTAGGTTATCTGACAAAATCTTACTCCAGTTAAAAGCATATCCTTCTAAAGCTTCTTCTAAAAAGGGCACCCAATCTGCATGAAAATGGCAGGGATCTTTTCTCCCGAAAAGTCTACACAGCATAATGGCTACGTAGACCATGTATTCATTCAAGAATGTTGTAGCATAAACCCCATGGGTATCGGCCGTAAATTTTGATGGACATCTCCACCAGTCTCTAATTATATTAGGATAAGTTTGGTCTACCTCGGTGCATTCTTTCCTCTGAAATTCTACTAAAAACTCAAAATTAAAAGTATGTTTAGGATTTGGCGAGAGTTTATACATTACTTGTATATGTTCTGGCCTAAATGAGCCGACGATGACTCCTTGATTGTTTAAGATGCTCCTCGTCGGGATATCGACCTTTTCCAGGGCCCAACTGATCATATCATTATATGCCACAAGTCGAGGGCGCGTGACGATCTTATGAAACTAATTTTGCTTTACCCTTCTTTTTGATTCTTATCCTTTAATTACCTTTACCTTTACGGATGCCTTGACGATATACTTTATAGCCTTAAAGTATAAAATCAGGAACAACATCTTTTTGGTGCCGTTGAATTTTAAAGAAAACTCGGAACATTTTACTCAATCGAAAACTGAAACATGAACGAAACCTTAAAAAATGATTATCATTAATCATGCTTTGGAAAAAGGTTAATTTGTGCTAATCATAGATTAAGACTGAAGATTTCATTTTTCGGGATTTCGGGGATCGTGTTGTCGAGAAGTATGTCATTTATGAAATCCGATCTCCGAAATCACGAAATCGCGACGTGTTAATTAAGAATTAAATTTTTTAGCAAAGTAATTGATAGATATTAAGCGTTTCAAGATTTCGGGAATCATTTTGACAAGAAGTATGTCATTGATGAATCCCAATTTCCGAAGTTGCGAAATCGCGACGTGTTTAAAAATAGGACTTAAATTAATCTTAATTAACTAACTAATCAGGGTTAAGGAAAAAACAGAGTTAGTTCAGTTTAACACAAATTATGGGTCGGGATTTCACGATTCAGGATTTCGGGGATCATTTTGACAAGAGATGTGTTATCACTGAACCCCGAATCCTAAAATCACAAAATGATTAACTTAATACTTAACTTTTTGCATTAGAGAATTAATTAATTAGAATTTTAACTAACTCTCTTTATTTCAGGAAATCGGGGATTGGGAGTTCGTGATTCAATTTGTATTGAAAAATATGTTTTCAGCAAACCCCGAATCCCGAAAACTCTTAAAAATTAACCTTAAATCCATTAGGTTTAAAGCTTATCATGATTAAGATAATTTTATAGAAAATGTGTCCGGATTCTTATAATACTTTTATGTTTTTTTCCTTTTATTATTTAAATAATTGAGTTCTTCAGGAAATCGGTATTGTGCATTTGGGAATGATAACGAAACTTGCATTTTATGAAAAGCCGAAACCCGAAAAAGGAAATTTTATGTCTTAGGGATAAAAAATTTAAGAATTGTTTCAACAGGATGGAAGGAGGATACCTGTGAAAATGAATATGCCCAGG
>JASDQU010736478.1:102293-112650 GCA_032191745.1 Picea mariana
GCTTAAGGTGAACCTTGGATCAACATAAATTCTTATGCATGCCTTCTATTCTCAAATCACAAACAAAAAAACGGGGATCTTTAAAAATCAACGACCCACTAGAGAAAAACTAGCAAGCAAACTAGTCAATCAAGGGAGTAAAGAAATATGAATTTTTTTTGGCAGTAGGTGCTGAGATATCCCAGTGCTCACAAGTGATGGAACTTCGTCGGAAAAACAAACGTTGCTTGGAAAAATTAGATTGTAATTGGTTGGGTAAAGTGCAGTTGCAATCACATATCTATGTAAGCCATCATGCCATCATGGTTTCAGCTTCACCAGAGAATGATATGCTACCCCCTTAGACTTTCACCATTGACTTTGATTAAATAACAATTAGGTTTACTCCTATTTAAGATGATATTAAGTCAGAGTTTCCCGTAGGCCAAGCATGATACAAAGCTTCCTAAATGTATATTATTTTCAAACAACCATATAATAACAAGGACAATACCCTTCCCATGAACACCACACATACCAAAAATTAAGAAGAAGAGGGTAGCCTATGACATTAAAAAGAAAAAGACCAAAAATAGAGGAAAAATTCAAAAGGCGCTTACACCCAAAATTGAAACCAAACAAGCAAAAAGGATCCAAATTGAAATCAAGGAGATATATACAAGCATAAATCAACAACAACAAATACATACAAACAAAAAATGAACAAGTGGTGACTTATGTACAGAATGACGAGGTCCCTTAGGAGTAAAATAACTTTAGGTGACAACCATTCACATGGAATTGGAGTGGTTCGCCATCCAAGGTTTTTAATCTGAAAGCATTTGTCCCTAAAACCTCATAGATCGTGTAAGGACCCAACCATAAAGAATCAAACTTGTGATGTTTGGATGGGGCCTCATGTGCTTTATCTCATAGTAGGACATCATCTCCTACTTTGTGATTTACCATTGTGGCTATTTTATTGAAGGAACATTTAACAATGTCTTTCTTCTTTTGGAGGTGTTGGAATGTATCTTTTCTTACCTCTTCTAGTTCGATGAGAATGTCTAAATGATGATGTAAAGGATATAAATCATCTTCTTCCTCAGTAATATCCAACCCTAAGGCTGGAATTTGTAAGTGAACAGGCAGGACAGTAGGGGCTCCATACACCAGAGTGTAAGGACTTTGACCCGTTTCTTTCTTAGGGGTTATACGATCAACCTATAAAGAAAAGTTTAACATTGTGTGCCAATCATGCTTGTTATATTTGACCATTCTCTTAAGGATCCGAATCATATTTTTATTTGTGGATTCAACCTATCCATTACCTTGGGGGTAATAGGTGAAAGATTGAAAAATTTGGATGCCATATGTAACACCAAGGTGGAGCATGACATAAGACACGAAAGCTGATCCATTATCAGTTAATATCTCAACATGGGTTCCAAAACAAGATAAAATGTTACACTCAATGAATGCTACCACCTGTTGACTCGTAGCATTCTAGGGGAAATTGCTTTAGCCCACTTTGTAAATTAATCAGTAGTCGTTAAGATGAATATGTGACCAGTGCTGGATGGTGGTTAACCTGGCCCAATAAAGTCCATGCCCCATCTTGCGAAAGGGACTTTCACTTCAATAGGCCTAAGAGGCAAGGCAAGTAAATTTTACTTCCCAGTGAAGCACTAACAAGCTTCACATTTTTGAACCAGTAAATGGGCATCTTGGTGTATTGAAGGCCAAAAGTAACCTGCACGTAAAACTTTTGTTGTTGTGGTTTTGGATGAAAAGTGACATCCACATACCCCAGAATGGAATTTCTCAAGTGCCATTTGGGCTTGGTCAGGAGTCAAGCATCGTGAAAAAAATCCATCAAGGTTTCTTCAATAAAGGATTTGGTTTTGTAAAACATACTGGACAACTTGTAAACGAAGTGCTCGTTTGGATTTAGTGTCCATGTCTGGTGGGAAAAAACTATTGATCAGAAAATAAATGATAGGTCCATACCATGGTTGTGAGGCTAACTCAGTTTCGTTAACCAGTTCTTCGAAAGAAATAAAGTCATCTACTTGAGGTGGTTCAGCTATGACTGAGATGTGGGATTGGGTTAGAAACTCAGCCAACCCTGTCCCCCTTATGGTTTTCGTTGGTTTAATGTCCAAGTAATATTATTGCATGCACATGATCTATTTGGACCACTTACTATACGTTTTTTATCTATTCAAGGAAGTGACTAAGAGAGATGTAGGCACAAAAACCTGAACTTTTTTTCCTTGGATGTAATGTCGAAATTTATCCAAGGATTTATACAAAGAACAACCATGTTTCTCTAGTGGAGACTAGGTCAGTTGGTGTGTCTTCAAATTATGGCTTACGAAGGAAATTGGACTAAGATTTTCCTCATGATCCTTTTGCAATAAGATTGCAAAAATTCTCTCCTTTGATGAATTAGTGTACATGACAAAGCACTCAGAGGGATTAGGACTGATTAACAAAGGGGAATAAGAAATAGATTTCTTAATGGAATCAAAATCTCGATGGGTAGGGGGGTCCCATTTGAACCAAATGTATTTCTTCATAAGCTGATTTAGAGGTTTGAAAACTTGAGAAAAATCAGGAATGAAGCGTCTTAGGAAGTTTATCTTTCCAAAGAAAGATTGTATTTCTTTTTTATTAGTAGGTAAGGGAAGATTTTTGATTGCTACCACTCTCTCGGGATCAACTTTGACACCTTCTCAAGAGACGATGTGACCCAAAATGTTTCCCTCCATAACATCAAAAATGGTCTTAGGATTTAAAGATATGCCAAACTTACAACATCTAAGAAGAACCCACATGAGGTGATCAAAACAACTACTTCATTCTTTGGAAAAGACCGTGAGGTCATCAAAGTAGACAACGATCACCTTACCCAATAATCATTTGAAAGAAATGGTCATGGCATGTTGGAATGTGTTCCCGAGATTTATCAATCCAGAAGGCATCTTGTTATATGCATATGTGCCCCAACGGGTAGTGAAGGTGGTTTTGTGACTATTAGAAGGCTTGACGAATATCTGATTGTAACCTGAGAAACCATCTAAAAGGGACATCATCTGAGCCCCAGAGACTTGTTGGAGGATCTCTTCCGTTGGTGGGATGGGGTAGTTGTCTTTTAGGGACACCCTATTCAAATGTTGAAAATTGACACACAAATGAATATCACTAGTTTTCTTCCTAACGGGAACTGAATTAGATACCCATTGTGAGTAATGGACATGTTATATGACCCCATATGCTTCCATATTGTCTAATTCGGATTTAATTGTTCGTTCTAAAGCATGGTTGTTCTTTCTTTGAATATGTCTGTAAGGTTTCGAATTAGGGATTATGGGTATGGAATGGACTATCTCCTGCATATCGAAAGCCTTTAGATCCTCGTAAGACCAAGAAAAAACATCCTTGAAATTTTTCAAGAGTTCCATGAATTGAGAGATCTTAGAAGGAGAACATTGTGACCCTATATAAACTAGTTTTGGATCTTTCTCAGTTCCTAGGTTTACAGGGATGGTTTCTTTCACCTTCCTAACAAATTCACTATCAATACTAGGTGTAGAGGTAGTGGCATCATTGTAATCAAACATGGATTACAATACGAATAAACCGGGGGGAATTTTATTTGTCTTCAATTGGATTATGTCCCCGGTTTCCTCTTCCAACTCATGGTTGATATGTAAGTCTTCGAATTCCTCCTTATTTTGAAGGAACCTACATATTTTTTTATTAGTATAAAAAACTTACGAAGAGTCAACATTATCATGTAACATAGGTCTATGTAAAATTTGGACTTTTATATCTTTGATAGACCTTACAAAATATGAAGTGAAGCTTGAACCATCCAAGGCCATCAGCTATGTGGTTTGCAACCCTATGTACGGCTTGAATGTTGAAATATAAGAACTTCTCAATAAGTTCCTTAGCCTTTTAGTGCTATTTTTTGAGGCGAGGGTTATGAGCTTCATATTTATCTTTGATTTGATTCACAACCAAGTCATAATCCCCACTCATCAACAAATGGATAATTCCTAAGTCTAAGGCATTTTGGAGGCCTTGAACTAACACTTCATATTCAACCATATTATCAGTGTTAGTAAATTCTAATCGAAAAGAGAAAGGGATTGCCTTTCCCTTGGGATCACACAAAAGGACCCCAACCCCATATCTGTGCTTGGATTTAGCACCGTCAAAATCCATGCTCCACATAATTTCTTCCAACTTAGAAGGAGGGACATGTGCATAACAAAGTGTATGTACCCATACATGTGTCTTGAAAAGACGCATGTTTTGTGTTTTAGGAAGCAGGTACAACCTGCTCTCGATATTTTGGTTCCCTTCTAATGACAACCTTGGCACCTTTATGAGGAAAGGTGAAGTGGGTTCCTTCCATGAAGTAACGACCCTTTTTTACTTTGGTGGACCACTCCCTTCCTAAAAGAATGCCATATGCTTTAGGTATGTTTGCTACAATCACATTTATGAGCATGCTCACATCTGGATTTTGGTTGAAAGAAATGGATAAGTCCTTGATGTAACTAATGGTTTCTATAGTACTTGAATCCAAAGATAGAAAATATTTACATGGGCCTGTGCATTCAAGACCCAATATTCTCATGACTCGAAGGGGCATGACATTGTTCCTCGCTCCTGTTTCAATGAAACAATTATGAAGCAAAATATCATAAATCATAACTGAGATATAGAAAGGAGGAACTCCAGGGTCTAGATCAATGACATCATATGCCTCCTTAGGTTGAGAAGAGGACTCTTTGGAAAGAGGAACTCTCTATTCTATTCATGGAGTAGGAGGTTCTTGTAGAACATGTGAAAGGTTTTCAAATTGAGTAGGTATTATAAGAGCATATAATAACATCATGTGGGCAGGGGCCTTCGCTAGATCTTCAACGACGTTGTAAGGCCACGGTATTGGGAATTAAGGTGGTGGATTATTAGGAAAATTTACCTTGTTTGGAGTCCATGGAACCATGTTGGAGGAGAAGGTAATCTATCATTCACGAGAACTTTTCTTTTTTCATTTTCCTTAGGATCAATTTTGGTCCCTTCCACCCCTTGCAGAGTGGTTTTAGGGGCATGAATCCTAGTTTCTACAACAAATATTCCAAAGGTAAGAGGATCACCATCGTATGGAACATAATATTCCATGTTAACTTGGTATTTTTTGGAAGTGGAGGCAAGCTTGTTTTTCACTAGAGGTAGAGGGGATTTGTTGGTTTTAGACAATTCCAAGTGACGTGTATATGAGTAACAATACTTGGGATCATGAGTTGCGTTAAAGGTAAGGGAATCATACCAAATTCCTCCATGTTTCTCTCAATTTATAGGGTGCTAACCTTGGCTGCATCTAAAGTTTGTATTGATTTATATTTCAATATATAGTTTAAATTTGGATTGATAACGGTCATGTAGTAATGGAAAAAATTGTTCCTAGATGATTGGGAAGCAGTTGGGATCCTATTCAAGGTTGAGGTAAAGCGCTGATTAAAGTTTCAAATTTTCTCCCCCTCATGGATGGAGATGATTGTGAAATCCCTAAGGAGAGAAGCCACCTCCTTCCCCACTTTTAAATGCTTCTTGAATTCTTGGACCATAGTGTCCCAATATGGGATACTATCATTGGGAAGCAAGTGATACCATCTCACTGCTTCACCCTCAAAGGTTCTTACAAAAAGTCTAATGATGACATCAGGAATTTTTATGTCCATAACTGCTAATGAATCATAGAAGTTTTGTATATGTTCCTCGACATTCAATGTACCAGCGCCACTGAACTTAGGAAGCATGTTTGGGGCATCTGCAGAAATGTCATGAAGAGGTTGGGGTAACCTCAAAGGAGTCTTGGGTTGCCAGGGCATTTCCATCAGACCAACTATGGGAGGAACAACAATAGTTGCTGGAACGACGAGAGGAACAGCTTGAGGGTTAGTAGTTGTTGTTGAATTGACTAAA
Organism: Picea mariana; assembly: GCA_032191745.1. Taxonomy (NCBI): domain Eukaryota; kingdom Viridiplantae; phylum Streptophyta; class Pinopsida; order Pinales; family Pinaceae; genus Picea; species Picea mariana. The sequence continues at coordinate 108,279 of JASDQU010736478.1, forward strand.
TCTTGATTTAGTAGGGGGATTTGAAAAGGAGAAGAGGAAGAGGGTGAATCAACACACACAGAAGGTGTAACAAGTTTCTCTATTTTCCCATATGCATGTGTATCACTACTTGTTTTATTTTGTGAACTTTGACTTCTTGTATTCCCGGGGGACATTGTTTCCCTAGTCTTAGGATGTTTCCACCCTACCATCTTGCAAGGGGATTAGGTAAGTACATTAAGTACAAGATGTGTATCACACCAACAATACTACTCTTTCTGACATGATGTCAAAATAACCTAACTTAAACAAAGCTTGTTTTCATTCTTCTAGAAGTGGAAGGTAAAGTATGATAGATTTATAACTTCTCACATGAGTTCAAACAAGTGGAACCGAAAACTGACAAGGTAATAGGAAAGGAAAACTCGATGGTATTTATGACTCCCAGATGCAACAAAATTGTAAGGGAATTAAAACTATAACAAGTACCAAAGAAAATCCAAAGGATCACTGAAATACCTTGCCACAAAATGCTGTCAACAGGTGGGAAAAGGACCTCAAAGAATTTCTTTCCAATGCTTAGTACAAGTTTGGGATACAAACAAAACTAAAGAGATTTGCAAGTTCCCCAGTATGGTTGGCAGAAAAGGGATGTGTTATAAGAAAAATCTATCTGTTGGGACGGATCTAACCTATCTGGATGTGAAGTCAGTTACAACCTCTTTAATAGCTTGACATGAGGTAGAGACTACCTGCACATCAAATGGTCCTTCGCCTGAGGTGGTAAAGAAGGGGAAAAAGGAGAGTTGAAAGGCTTATGAGAAGTCTTTCTTAGGTCCACCCAATATGGGTATTGTCCTCCCTCAACTTCCTAGATGGCCAAAATGGCCTTGGGGGTGAAAATTATGGACAATGGGATGAAAATAAATTCGCTAATTTTTAGGACATCAAACTAAACAAAGTGAACAACGAGTTGTTTTCTCCCTTAAAGCCTTGGAAAATGTCCCAAAATGGGTTCTCGGGGTAAACCAGGGTCCTGGACAATAGACCAGTGGATGCCTCAAGTGAAAAAAGTGAAAAATAAGGGTGAAAAGTGAGTTTAAAAGCTACAACCAAGTCTTTTCAGATGGTTGTAAATTACAAACAACAAGCGGTTCAAGGCCTTTAAAGAAGGGAAACAAGCCTAGAATGGCTTGGTACTCCCTGGGGTGACCCAGGAAGTGATGCCAAAAAAATGTTAAATCAAAAGGGGGGTTGTAAATGAATATGTAAAACCTTTATACAAGTTGTTATAGCTATTTTTAGGAGAGTATTTACAACTGCAATTTTTGTTCATGGATGGAGGGTGGACTGACAAAAGGTTTGACTTTAAAATGTATTTTATTTGTGAATTTTTAGTTTATTAACACATGCATTGGCCACCAAATAGTTTTCAAGGTTATCCCGATCAGGAAAAAACCTATTGTAACACCCCAAGGCTGGGCCCCTATTGAATTGTAACTATGCTTATAGGATGGTGAGCTAAGTGGTTATAAGCTGAGAGACGTATGTGTTTATTAGGATGGTGAGACGGATGCTAAGGGCAATGAGCCTGATTTTGTATATGTAAATACATACATATCATTAATAAAATTACACTGCTATGTGTATACCCTCCATGAAGAAAGAGTTATGGGGGACTAAGCTCCACTAGGTGGGGAAGGGGCTAAGTGTCTAGGAATAGGGACTAAGATAGAGGGATTACCTCTAAAGGAATAATATTATATTATTATTTCCTAGAAGCTAAGGTTTGATATAACCATGTTGTCCTAAGTTCCTAGGGGAAAGGGGTATGAGTGTTAAGAGGATCTCATGCAGCTTTAGGGAGACATGTGTCAACCTGGGTGCATGTAATTTTAAGTGGGAGAGTCAGCTTGTTGGGGGTCTGCGCACTCACCAATCTCACGATTCTCATGATTGTGACGATACTTCACCATTGCATAGACACTCTCATGAGGTTAGACACCCTGGAAGAGATCCATACTCCCCACTGATGCATGCACTAGTGTAACCTGCAGACATTGGAGTTGTCCTGTGAAGCCCAATGAACTTGTATTTTTCGTGAGTCATGTTATGTCATAGCGGTTGGCGATTGCTGCAAACGCAGTTTTGGATAAGCTTGGGTTGCTTTCATATTCTGTGTCCATACCCATTTTCTGTGGTTGACTTCACCTGCGTGTTACACGAATTCTATTGTTGAAATCACCTGTGTCCGTTTGACATAAGAGCTGAATTGAAGAAGCAGGTTGTTAGGTCTATGAGAAACTCTCCCAGGTGAGAGAGTTTGCTGGGAAGTGAGTTCTCCTGGAGGGAGTCCCATAGCAATTATAGTACTCTGAGACTTCTAGTCCAACCTGTTGTTTAAGCCAAAGGTAAGGGAGGTGTAGTAGCCGATGGAATTATAATAGTGAAGGTGTACCCTCCTAGGGTAGAGCAGGCATGTGAGGAATGAAGGTCTGTGGGTTGTGGGAGTAAGTGGCTCCTGGGATAAAATATCCTTCCTGTTGTTTTGTGCAACTTCTTTTTTGTCCTTGCCAAGCCTAGAATTCCCTTTCCCGGTGGATTTTAGTTCTAGCTCGGGGGTGACCCACTGCTGAGCGTGATGAGCAACGTGGTCTAAGGCCGACAAGTTCAAGGAAGGTCTGCACGTAGTTGGTGGTAACCTATTAAAAGATAAGTATCGATTCTCTATTTGTTGTATGCCATGTATTTGTATTTGCATTATAATTAATGAGTAATGCTTGTATATATATGTTGCATGTAGGTGTTAATGTTTCTTCCACATGAACATGTGTATGAGTAGAGTATTGACATTTGTTTAATTGCATTAGATCGATATATATTTATATGTGTGAATACCATATGTTATCTCTATCTTCTGGTTAAGTTTTATATGTGATTATTTCCACAAAGTTACTCGGTGGCATAGCCTGACCTGTTTTTTAAGGTTGGGAATGTCACCTAAATGGTATTAGAGTAGTAAAGGAAAAACAAAGCGTGCTTTGATAGCGTTACTCGGCCGGGGTCTTCGGGCGAGGGACATTACAAATTGGTATTAGAGCCAAGGTTTCAACACTGATCTTGGATGGGCCATGTTAGTGGTTAGCAAGACAAGGTTTCAGAGGGAATTGTTGTCGAAAGGGAAAAAATTGAATTTCAGAGCATTCCAAGGTGCCAAGAGAATACCTTGGCAGTGTTATGAAGCTCAAGGGGTATAACGATTTATGGAATAGTGGCAAAGAAAAGAGACTGTAGTAACCATGGGTTTGGAACCATGAGGTTTGAAGTTGAGCTATGGGATCTGTTTGGGAGAAGGAGGATCCTTCACAACCGTCAGATTTGGAGAAAGGTGCACGAAGATTAAACCCTAAGTACCTCGGACTTTGCGACTTCAATGAAGTTTATGTGTAATAGAGAAGAAAGGGTTGAAGCCGAAGTTACAAAGTCCTGAAGAGGATCTACACCGTAGATCCGAGGGGGGGGAGTGTTTACCATTGGATTTGACCAAGGACAAATCAAAACCGTAGGGTTAAGCTAAGAGCAGAAGGGAAGAAAGTTCGGGAGTTTGGCGTTTGGGAGAAACGGGGTATGCAAAGGTGAAATCTTCCGAAGCCCGAAGTGACGTGGCCTACTGATGTCACTAAGGATGATGTGGACACATGGGATGTGTGTGATGTGTTAGTGAGCTAAGAACCTTGTAAGAAATAAATTGTTGGTCACTATAATTGCTTAATTAATTCAAACAATCAAGTGCTACATAAATTGTCAACCCAGGGAAGTCTGTTATTTCAAAGGTAACCATGCACTATATATGCTCAATTCCAAAAGCAGCCTAGATTTGTAGTAAAGGAAACTATATTAATCACACTTGCCTTGAATAAACTGAAGTTTTGACTTGAATCACAGGAAAACAACCTACCTATTGCAGAGCTTGTAAAGATTAATCTAAAGAATCTTGGATTACATTAAAATAACAACTACAACAGGAAAGAACCACTATTCTGTAACCAGAGAACAGGACCCTTATTCCCAAGCAGGAACTCCAGCACCTCGTTTCTGATTAACACACTTTCATGAAAACATTAATGCATAGAAGGCGAACTTCATCTACAGAGAACAGGACCTTCTAATCCCTTCCATTAAGAAGGGACCCTTAACCCAGTCTCTGATTAGCACACTTGTGAACTACTTCTACAGAGAACATGACCTTCTAATCCCTTCCATTAAGCAAGGACCCTTAACCCAGTCTCTGATTTAGCACACTTGTGAAAATAACTGAAAGCTAACTAGTTCTACAGAGAACAAGACCTTCTAATCCCTTCCATTAAGCAGGGACCCTTAACCCAGTCTCTGA
>JASDQU010736478.1:112700-127532 GCA_032191745.1 Picea mariana
AACCAAATGTCTTTCTTCATAAGCTGATTTAGAGGTTTGAAAACTTGAGAAAAATCATGAATGAAGCGTCTCAAGAAGTTTATCTTTCCAAAGAAAGATTGTATTTCTTTTTTATTAGTAGGTAAGGGAAGATTTTTGATTGCTACCACTCTCTTAGGATCAACTTTGACACCTTCTCAAGAGACAATGTGACCCAAAATGTTTCCCTCGATAACATCAAAAATGGTCTTCTTAGGATTTAAAGATATGCCAAACTTACAACATCTAAGAAGAACCCACATGAGGTGATCAAAACAACTACTTCATTCTTTGGAACAGACTGCGAGGTTGTCAAAGTAGATAATGATCACCTTACCCAATAATCCTTTGAAAGAAATGGTCATGGCATGTTGGAATGTGTTCTCGAGATTTATCAATCCAGAAGGCATCTTGTTATATGCATATGTGCCCCAACGGGTAGTGAAGGTGGTTTTGTGACTATTAGAAGGCTTGACGAATATCTGATTGTAACTTGAGAAACCATCTAAAAGGGACATTATCTGAGCCCCAGAGACTTGTTGGAGGATCTCTTCCATTGGTGGGATGGGGTAGTTGTCTTTTAGGGACACCCTATTCAAATGTTGAAAATCGACACACAAATGAATATCACTAGTTTTCTTCCTAACGGGAACTGAATTAGATACCCATTGTGAGTAATGGACATGGTATATGACCCCATATGCTTCCATATTGTCTAATTTGTATTTAATTGTTCGTTCTAAAGCAGGGTTGTTCTTTCTTTGACTCTGTCTGTAAGGTTTCGAATTAGGGATTATGGGTATGGAATGGACTATCTCTTGCATATCGAAAGCCTTTAGATCCTCGTAAGACCAGGAAAAAACATCCCTGAAATTTTTCAAGAGTTCCATGAATTGAGAGATCTTAGAAGGAGAACACTGTGACCCTATATAAACTATTTTTGGATCTTTCTCAGTTCCTAGGTTTACAGAGATGGTTTCTTTCACCTTCCTAACAAATTCACTATCAATACTAGGTGTAGAGATAGTGGCATCATTGTAATCAAACATGGATTCCAATACGAACAAACCAAGGGGAATTTTATTTGTCTTCAATTGGATTATGTCCCCGATTTCCTCTTCCAACTCATGGTTGATATGTAAATCTTCGAATTCCTCCTTGTTTTGAAGGAACCTACAGATTTTTTCATTAGTATAAAAAACTTATGAAGAGTCAACATTATCATGTAACATAGGTCTATGTAAAATTTGGACTTTTATATCTCTGATAGACCTTACAAAATCTGAAGTGAAGCATGAACCATCCAAGGCCATTAGCTATGTGGTTTGCAACCCTAGGTACAGCTTGAATGTTGAAATATAAGAAATTCTCAATAAGTTCCTTAGCCTTTTAGTGTTATTTTTTGAGGCGAGGGTTATGAGCTTCATATTTATCTTTGATTTGATTCACAACCAACTCATAATCCCCACTCACTAACAAATGGATAATTCCTAAGTCTAAGGCATTTTGGAGGCCTTGAACTAACACTTCATATTCAAACATATTATCAGTGTTAGTAAATTCTAATCGAAAAGAGAAAGGGATTGCCTTTCCCTTGGGATCACACAAAAGGACCCCAACCCCATATCTGTGCTTGGATTTAGCACCATCAAAATCCATGCTCCACATAATTTCTTCCAACTCAGAAGGAGGGACATGTGCATCTTCCTCATATAACAAAGTGTATGTACCCATACATGTGTCTTGAAAAGACACAGGTTTTGTGTTTTCGGAAGCAGGTACAACCTGCTCTCGATATTTTGGTTCCCTCCTAATGACAACCTTGGCAGCTTTATGAGGAAAGGTGAAGTGGGTTCCTTCCATGAAGTAACAACCCTTTTTTACTTTGGTGGACCACTCCCTTACTAAAAGAATGCCATATGCTTCAGGTATGTTTGCTACAATCACATTTATGAGCATGCTCACATTTGGATTTTGGTTGAAAGAAATGGATAAGTCCTTGATGTAACTAATGGTTTCTACAGTACTTGAATCCAAAGATAGAAAATATTTACATGGGCTTGTGCATTCAAGACCCAATATTCTCATGACTCAAAGGGGCATGACATTGTTCCTTGCTCCTGTGTCAATGAAACAATTATGAAGAAAAATATCAGAAATCATAACTGAGATATAGAAAGGAGGAACTCCAGGGTCTAGATCAATGACATCATATGCCTCCTTAGGTTGAGAAGAGGACTCTTTGGAAAGAGGAACTCTCTATTCTATTCGTGGAGTAGGAGGTTCTTGTAGAACACGTGAAAGGTTTTCAAATTGAGTAGGTGTTATAAGAGCATATAATAACATCATGTGGGTAGGGGCCTTCGCTATATCTTCAACGACGTTGTAAGGCCACGGTATTGGGAAGCAAGGTGGTGGATTATTAGGAAAATTTACCTTGTTTGGAGTCCATGGAACCATGTTCCTTGGAGGAGAAGGTAATCTATCATTCACGAGAACTTTTCTTTTTTCATTTTCCTTAGGATCAATTTTGGTCCCTTCCACCCCTTGCAGAGTGGTTTTAGGGGCATGACTCCTAGTTTCTACAACAAATATTCTGAAGGTAAGATGATCACCATTGTAGGGAACATAATATTCCATGTTAACTTGGTATTTTTTGGAAGTGGAGGCAAGCTTGTTTTTCACTGGAGGTAGAGGGGATTTGTTGGTTTTAGACAATTCCAAGTGACGTGTATATAAATAACAATACTTGGGATCATGGGTTGCGCTAAAGGTAAGGGAATCATACCGAATTCCTCCATGTTTCTCTCAATTTACAGGGTGCTAACATTGGCTGCATCTAAAGTTTGTATTGATTTATATTTCAATATATAATTTACATTTGGATTGATAACGGTCATGTAGTAATGGAAAAAATTATTCCCAGATGATTGGGAAGTAGTTGGGATCCTATTCAAGGTTGATGTAAAGCGTTGATTAAAGTTTCGAATTTGCCCCCCCTCATGGATGGAGATGATTTTGAAATCCCTAAGGAGAGAAGCCACCTCCTTCCCCACTTTTAAATGCTTCTTGAATTCTTGGACCATAGTGTCCCAATATGGGATACTATCATCGGGAAGCAAGTGATACCATCTCACTGCTTCACCCTCAAAGGTTCTTACAAAAAGTCTAATGATGAAATCAGGAATTTTTATGTCCATAACTGCTAATGCATCATAGAAGTTTTGTATATGTTCCTCGACATTCAATGTACCAGTGCCACTGAACTTAGGAAGCTTGTTTGGGGCATCTGCAGGAATGTCATGAAGAGGTTGGGGTAACCTCAAAGGTGTCTTGGGTTTTCAAGGCATTCCCATCAGAACAACTATGGGAGGAAAAACAACAGTTGTTGGAACGATGAGAGGAACAACTTGAGGGTTAGTAGTTGTTGTTGGATTGACTAAATCTTGCTTTAGTAGGGGGATTTGAAAAGGAGAAGAGGAAGAGGGTGAATCAACACACACGGCAGGTGACATGAGTTTCTCTATTTTCCCATATGTATGTGTATCACTACTTGTTTTATTTTGTGAACTTTGAATTCTTGTATTCCTGGGGGACACTGTTTCCCTAGTCTTAGGATGTTTCCACCCTACCATCTTGCAAGGGGATTAGGCAAGTACATTAAGTACAAGATATGTATCACACCAACAATCCTACTCTTTCTGACATGATGTCAAAATAACCTAACTTAAACAAAGCTTGTTTTCATTCTTCTAGAAGTGGAAGGTAAAGTATGATAGATTTATAACTTCTCACGTGAGTTCGAACAAGTGGAAATGAAAACTGAAAAGGTAATAGGAAAGGAAAACTCAATGGTATTTATGACTCCTAGATGCAACAAAATTGTAAGGGAATTAAAACTATAACAAGTACCAAAGAAAATCCAAAGGATCACTGAAATACCTTGCCACAAAATTCTGTCAACAGGTGGGAAAAGGACCTCAAAGAATTTGATCCGATGCTTAGTACAAGTTTGCGATACAAACAAAACTAAAGAGATTTGCAAGTTCCCCAGTATGGTTGGCAGAAAAGGGACGTGTTATAAGAAAAATCTGTCTGTTGGGACAGATCTAACCTATCTGGCTGTGAAGTCAATTACAACCTCTTTAATAGCTTGACATGAGGTAGAGACTACCCGCACATCATATGGTCCTTTGATTGAGGCGGTAAAGAAGGGGAAAAAGGAGAGTTGAAAGACTTATGAGAAGTCTTTCTTAGGGCCACCCACCATGGGTATTGTCCTCCCTCAACTTCCTGGATGGCCAAAATGGCCTTGGGGGTGAAATTTATGGACAATGGGATGAAAATAAGTTCGCTAATTTTTAGGACATCAAACTAAACAAAGTGAACAACGAGTTGTTTTCTCCCTTAATGCCTTGGAAAATGGCCCAAAATGGGTTCTCGGGGTAAACCAGGGTCCTGGACAATAGACTAGTGGATGCCTCAAGTGAAAAAAGTGAAAAACAAGGGTGAAAAGTGAGTTTAAAAGCTACAACCAAGTCTTTTTAGATGGCTGTAAATTACAAACAACAAGCGGTTCAAGGCCTTTAAAGAAGGGAAACAAGCCTAGAATGGCTTGGTACTCCCCGGGGTGACCCAAGAAGTGATGCCAAAAAAATGTTAAATCAAAAGGGGGGATGTAAATGAATATGTAAAACCTTTATACAAGTTGTTATAGCTATGTTTATGAGAGTATTTACAACTGTAATTTTTGTTCATGGATGAAGGGTGGACTGACAAAAGGTTTGACTTTAAAATGTATTTTATTTGTGAATTTTCAGTTTATTAACACATGCATTGGCCACCAAATAGTTTTCAAGGTTATCCCAATCAGGAAAACACCTATTTTAACACCCCAAGGCCAGACCCCTATTGAATTGTAATTATGCTTATAGGATGGTGAGCTAAGTGGTTATAAGCCGAGAGACTTATGCGTTTATTAGGATGGTGAGACAGATGCTAAGGGCAATAAGCCTGATTTTGTATATGTAAATACATACATATCATTAATAAAATTACACTGCTATGTGTATACCCTCCATGAAGAAAGAGTTATGGGGGACTAAGCTCCACTAGGTGGGGAAGGGGCTAAGTGTCTAGGAATAGGGGCTAAGCTAGAGGGCTTACCTCTAAAGGAATAATATTATATTATTATTTCCTAGAAGCTAAGGTTTGATATAACCATGTTGTCCTAAGTTCCTAGGGGAAAGGGGTATGAGTGTTAACAGGAGCTCATGCAGCTTTAGGGAGACATGTTTCAACCTGGGCACATGTAATTTTAAGTGGGAGAGTCAGCTTGTTGGGGGTCTGCGCACTCACCAGTCTCACAATTCTCACGATTGTGATGATACTTCACCATTGCATAGACACTCTCGTGAGGTTAGACACCCTGGAGAGATCCATACTCCCCACTGATGCACGCACTAGTGTAACCTGCAGACACTGGAGTTGTCCTGTGAAGCCCAATGAACTTGTATTTTTCGTGAGTCATGTTATCTCGTAGTGGTTGGCGGTTGCTGCAAACGCAGTTTTGGATAAGCTTGGGTTGCTTTCATATTCTTTGTCCATACCCATTTTCTGTGGTTGACTTCACCTATGTGTTACATGAATTCTATTGTTGAAATCACCTTTGTTCGTTTGACATAAGAGCTGAATTGAAGAAGCAAGTTGTCAGGCCTGTGAGAAACTCTCCCAGGTGAGAGAGTTTGTTGGGAAGTGAGTTCTCCTGGAGGGAGTCCCATAGAAACTATAGTACTCTGAGACTTCCATTCCAGCCTATTGCTGAAGCCAAAGGTAAGGGAGGTGTAGTAGCCGATGGAATTATATTAGTGAAGGTGTACCCTCCTGGGGTAGAGCAGGCATGTGAGGAATGAGGGTCTGTGGGTTGTGGGAGTAAGTGGCTCTTGGGATAAAATATCCTTCCTGTTGTTTTGTGCAACTTCTTTTTTGTCCTTGCCAAGCCTAGAATTCCCTTTCCCAGTGGAGTTTAGTCCCAGCTCGGGGGTGACCCGCTGCTGAACGTGATGAGCAACATGGTCTAAGGCCGACAAGTTCATGGAAGGTCTGCACGTAGTTGGTGGTAACCTATTAAAAGATAAGTATCGATTCTCTATTTGTTGTATGCTGTGTATGTGTATTTGCATTATAATTAATGAGTAATGCTTGTATATATATGTTGCATGTAGGTGTTAATGTTTCTTCCACATGAACATGTGTATGAGTAGAGTATTGACATCTATTTAATTGCATTAGATCGATATATATTTATATGTGTGAATACCATATGTTATCTCTATCTTCTGGTTAAATTTTATATGTGATTATTTCCACAAAGTTACTCGGTGGCATAGCCTGACCTGTTTTTTAAGGTTGGTAATGTCACATAAATGGTATCAGAGAAGTAAAGGAAAAACAAAGGGTGCTTCGATAGCATTACTCGGCTGGGGTCTCCGGGCGAGGGACATTACAAATTGGTATCAGAGACAAGGTTTCGACACTGATCTTGGATGGGCCATGTTAGTGGTTAGCAAGACAAGGTTTCAGAGGGAATTGTTGTCGAAAGGGAAAAAATTGAATTTCAGAGCATTCCAAAGTGCCAAGAGAATACCTTGGCCATGTTATGAAGCTCAAGAGGTATAATGGTTTATGGAATGGTCGCAGAGAAAAGAGATTGTAGTAACCGTGGGTTTGGAACCGTGAGGTTTGAAGTTGGGCCATGGGATTTGTTTGGGAGAAGGAGGATCCTTCACAATCGTCATATCTGAAGAAAGGCGCATGAATATTAAACCCTAAGTACTTCATACTTTGCGACTTCAAGGAATTTTATGTGTAATAGAAAAGAAAGGGTTGAAGCCAAAGTTACAAAGTCCTGAAGAGGATCTACATCGTAGATCTAAGGGGGGGGAGTGTTTACCGTTGGATTTGACCAAGGACGGATCAAAACCATAGAGTTAAGCTAAGAGAAGAAGGTAAGAAAGTTTTGGAGTTTGGCGTTCGGGAGAAATGGGGTATGCAAAGGTGAAATCTTCCGAAGCCTGAAGTGATGTGGCCAGCTGATGTCACTAAGGATGACGTGGACACATGGGATGTGTGCCATGTGTTAGTGAGCTAAGAACCTTGTAAGAAATAAATGAAGTTAGAATGTGACACAAGGAAGTTAAACTTGGCGAAGAAGTTTGTTGGATCGGGCCCGCATTAACTTTGATCACGATCTATCAAGATCAATGGTTGAGAGACATTGAGAAGATCAAAGATGCGTGACAGACAATTCTAAAAGATGGTCGCACAATACAAACCACGGTTTCCTAGAAGGGGTACATGGTAGCATGGGGACAATTGCAGAATGGTTAGTGAGTTACTCCAAAACTGCCGACCCATGTCCCCGCAATTTGAAAAGTATAAAGTTTGATGTAAATTTTCGGTATCTTTTAGTTAAAGCACAGAAACTGTGGGCCCCAATGGATGTGTGGCACTAGATCGTGAAGTTTGGAGACTGGACACTCCGAAAGAAATGGCTCGTGATGGAATGGGAGGAATAAACCTCGAAGTTTCATTATGCTGAAGTAAAGTGACGCGATGACATCACCAGGGTGACGTGGAAGTATGTGGAGACTCACGGTTTGGGATTTTTGGGTTGAGCAAAGGTGGAATCATCCAAATTCCTAGAGCCTTGAAGCTCCGAAGTCTTGTAAACCCGAAGCCTGGATTTCCATAGCGAGTATCAACCCTTGGATGCTGGGAGACGTCGACTGCTGATCCACCCTACTTCGTGAGTTCACCAATCTGACACTCAAAGAGATTTGTTGTGATGTTCTTTAAAATATGTCGAATCCTGGAGCCCGAAGTTTCATGGTTTCAGATAAGTGCCCGAATTATAAGCGTCGGGTCATAGTCGTGGTCACATGAGAACCAAGTGTTGAAGAAAAGGGGATAGCACCCTAAATTTTTTGCAGAACAAAACTGGGATTAGAGATTGAATCTTGAGGGGTTCTTGACTGACCAAGACCTGCATAAAATGGAGTTTGATATTTTTTGTTATTGAATCAGATTGGTTTATTCCATAAAATTATTAAAGACTGATAGCCTGAAAAAAAATCCGATTGACTGCACATTTTTGCAGAGTTAACAATTGACTGGCTGAACCAAGTTATTGCATAGTGAAGAGAATGGATGAGGTGCATGATGCTTACAATTCAGAGGATGAAGTGAGAGGAATGGATGTTCATTTTGGGAGTTGAAGGATCAAACTCCAATGGGCATAGAGTATAGATAGATAAAGAAGAGAACATGAAGAAAATCATTAAAAAGTTGCAGAAAGATGTACAAAATCACCAAGCAGATAAAAAAAAGCTCATGAAATCCAAGGAGAAACAGGGAGAATTTAATGTGAAGTTTATGTAGAGCCTGGAAAGAATAGAAAATAAATTGGATAAGGAGAGTGGCTCAAGAAAATCAGGAAGTCCCAGAAGAACAAAAAGTATTAGCCGGCATCACCAACACTCCCTGAGGAATTCCAATAAGAGAGCACACAATAGCTCAAGTCCATCCCTTGTTAGGAAGCATAAGAGGTTTAGGGAAGATGAGTTATGAGGGGAAATGAAAAAAATAAAACCTCCTACATTTGATGGGGAGCACAAGAAGGATGAAGATGCAGAGACATGGTCGTTGGACATGAGAAAGTATTTTAAATTGCATAATTATTCCTCTCATGCAGAAGGAATAATTTCCATCAATAAAGTCAAAGGGAAGGCATTTGTATGGTGGGATAAACTTGTGTAAGTACATCACATCATAGATAAGAATGTTACATGGAGGGAATTCAAGAGACATTTTGAAAGGAAGTACCTAACTAAGAGGTATTATGACAAGAAAATGAAAGAGTTCTTTGAACTCAAGTTGGGAAGTCTGTCCATTGATGAGTATGAAAGAAGATTCTTGTAGTTGTTGAAGTATGTTTTCTTCATCAAGGATGAGACAGTTAAGATTCAAAGGTATTTGAGTGGGCTTGCATCTTCTATTAGTGACAAGATCTAGTATGGTGATCCTAAAACTATGGAATAAACTATAAGGAGAGAAAAATGCTTATATGATCAACAAAAAGAAAAGCCTACTTTCCAAAAATCTTGGGGAGACAAGAAGAAGTTTAAGCAGGAGCAGAGGTAGAAGGGAAACAAGCCACCATTTTTCAGGAACAGTCCTCAAGGACAACCGGTTTTGAGAGAGGCCGGGATGGATGAAGTAGGTGGGAAAAGCCAAAAGAAAAAACCTATGGAATGTTGGGGTTGTAAAGAAGATCATAGGTATAGAGATTGTTCTCACAGAAAGGATAATATGAGATTTGTTCACAATGTTCAGCAAGCTGAAACAGTGGAGGACATGGGCAAGAGATTACCAAGAATCTATGCAGCCTTGGACAACAAGCAAGCTAAGTTTCAATCACACATGATTGAATTTGAAGGTATGATCAATAACCATGACTTTACTATTTTAATAGACTCAGAAGCTAGTAATAGTTACATAGATCCTAAAGTTGTGGAAAGGTTATGCTTTCCAAGAAGCAAGCATGAGAAATATTTTTTGGTACATCTCGCTACAGGAGCCAAGAGGAAAGTTGTTGGGTTAGTTAAATCATGTCTAGTGGGCATGAATGGACTAAGTACCAAGGTAGATCTCAATATATTTCCTTTAGGATTGTATGATTGCCTAATTGGGATGGACTGGTTGGAACAACACCATGCCATTTTAGACTGTCATAACAAGGAAGTCACTTGCTTGGATGAGGAAGGAAATCAGAGAGCAGTCCAAGAAATTCCCAGGGAAGTTGCTATAAGAGAAATTTCAGCAATGCAGCTGAATAAATGCTACAGGAAAGGCTGTCAAATATTTGCATCTCATATGGAGGAATCATCTAAGGACACAGTATCAATTATGGATGAACATGCGGTCCTGGAAGATTTTCAAGATGTGTTCAAGGAGGTACCAGTACTACCTCCAAAGAGGAATATTGATTTCTCTATAAATTTGATACCTGAAGCAGCTCCAGTGTCAAAGACTCCCTACAGAATGAGTACACCAGAGTTGAAGGAACTGCAAATGAAGCTTGAAGAGCTTATGAAGAAGGGGTATATCCATCCAAGTGTATCCCCTTGGGGTTCCCCAGTCTTGTTCGTAAAGAAGAAATATGGAACAATGAGGTTATGCATTGATTTCAGACAGTTTAACAAAGTGACTATAAAAAAAAAGTATCATCTGCCAAGGATTGATGATCTCTTTAATCAATTGAAGGATGCAAAGATATTTTTGAAGAAATATCTCAGGTCAGGATACCATTAGGTAAGGATTAAAGATGAAGACATCAACAAGACCACCTTCAGAATAAGGTACAATCATTATGAGTTCACAGTGGTGCCATTTGGGTTATCCAATGCACCCATTGTTTTTATGTGCTTAATGAATGGCGTTTTTAGGGAATATTTGGACAAGTTTGTCATTGTCTTTCTGGATGACATCCTTGTATATTCCAAGTCATAAGAAGAGCATGAGAATCATTTGAGGATGGTGCTTCAAGTGCTAAGAGAGCATCAACTATATGCCAAATTGAGCAAGTGCTCATTTTATCAAAACATAATTCATTATTTGGGGCATATCATATCGGAAGAAGGGTGGACATAACCTAAAAATGTAACATAAGTCAGATCCTTCATGAGTCTATCTGGCTACTATAGAAGGTTCATTGCAAGGTTTTCGGGAATAAATCACCCCATCACTTCCTTACAAAGGAAGGTGAAGAAATTTCAATGGACAAAAGAATGTGAAAGAAGCTTCCAGAAATTGAAGTAGCAGTTAACTAGTGCTCCAGTTTTGAAGATTGCAGATCCGAATGAAGATTTTGTGGTTCTCATAGATGGATGTAAAGAAGGAATAGGAGGAGTCCTCAACTAGAATGGGTTTGTGATATGTTTTGAGTCCAGAAAATTGAAAGATCATGAAAGGTTCTACGCCACTCATGATTTGGAGTTGGCAACTATTGTACATGCTCGAAAGAAATGGAGAGAATACCTCATGGAAAACAGGTTTGAGCTCATGACAGACCATCATGGTATGAAGTATTTTTTTGATCAGCCTATATTGAATGGCAGGCAGAGAAGATGATTGGAATTCCTCTATGAATATGACTTTGACATCAAGCACATCAAAGGAAAGGAGAACAAAGTGGATGATGCACTCATCAGGATATTGCATGAATTGCATGCTACAACCATCATCATGTATCAGGCGGATCTTCAAGGAAGAATCTCCGAGGCTACAAAAGTTGATTCACAATACATAGAATTGGTAACAAAATTGCAGCAAGGTAAAATACTGCAGAAGGCTCAAGATTTTGAATTGGGAATTGATGGAATTCTCTTGTACATAAAAAAAGTTTATGTACCCAACTCTTCTGAATTGAAGAGTGCGATTTTAAAATAAATGCACAATGTACCTTATGAAGGACTCCCAGGATATCAAAAAACAATTTCAGCCGTCAAAAACCAATATTATAGGCTAGGCATGAAGAGGGAGATTGTTGAATACATAGCTAGATGCTTGGAATTTCAAAAGGTAAAGGCTGAGCATAGACACCCAGCTGGTTTTATACAACCGTTAACCATCCCCGAGTGCAAGTGGGAGGTGGTGAGAATGCATTTCATCACAGGATTTCCTAGAACAAGCAGGAAACATGATGCAATCATGGTATTAGTGGACACGCTTAATAAAGTTGCCCATTTTATTCCATTGAATACCACTCACAAGGCAACTAAAATTGTTGATATCTGTATGAGGGAGGTAGCATGACCACATGACATTCCCAAGACAATTGTGTCTAACAGAGACCCAAAGTTTACCTCAAATGTTTGGAGAGGACTATTCGAGGGGTTGAGAATGAACCTAAACTTCAACACAACCTATCACCCTGAGTCAGATGGACAAATAGAAAGAGTAAACCAAGTGATAGATGACATGATAAGGATGTATGTGATGGACAAACCATATAAATGGGAAGATTATCTACACTTGGTAGAATTTGCCTACAACAATGGGTATCAAGCATCATTGAAGATGAGCTCGTTTGAAACACTTTATGGAAGAAAGTGCAACACCCCAATAAGATGGGACGATCCATCTGATAGGGTAGTGGTTGGGACAGAGTTGCTCAAGGAAATGGAAGAGAAAATGATGAGGATTAAACAAAATTTGAATGTTGAACAAGACAGAAAGAAATGTTATGCAGACAAAGGCATAAACCACAGAGAGTTTAAAGTGTGTGACCATGTTTTCCTTAAGGCAAACGCCAACAAAAGTTCCTTGAAGCTGGGAAGTTGTTTTGGTAGCTAGATTTTGTGGACCATTTGAAATCCTAGAAAGGATTGGACCAGTAGCTTATATGCTTTCATTGCCTGCATCCATGACTGTTCATAATGTATTTCATGTATCATTGCTCAATAAGTATATACCTGATGCTAATCATGTGATTGATTGGAATGTGATCTAGGTGGAACAAGAAAGAGCTTTGCAAGTGCAGTCTGTGTGCATACTGGACTGGAAAAGCAAGAAACTCCATAATCAAGTCATAAATCTTGTAAAGGTTTAGTGGACCTGGTACAATCCCGAGGACACAACACGGGAGCATGAAGATGAGTAGAGTACCAACATTTTTTTAAAGATTTTGGAAATCTTACTATTGTTGTGTAAATATTTGCACTGAGGAAGTGAAAAAATAAGGGGAGGGGATTGTAACACCCCAAGGCTGAGCCTCTGCTGAATTGTAATTATGCTTATAGGTTGGTGAGCCAAGTGGTTATAAGCTGAGAGACTTATGTGTTTTTATTAGGCTGGTGAGGCAGATGCTAAGGCCAATGAGCTTGATTTTGTAGATGTAAATACACACATATCATTAATAAAATTACACTGCTACGTTTACACCCTCCACGAAGAAAGAGTTATGGGGACTAAGCTCCACTAGGTGGGCAAGGGGATAAGTGTCCAGGAATAGGGGATAAGCTAGAGGGATTACCTCTAAAGGAATAATATTATATTATTATTTCCTACAAGCTAAGGTTTGATATAATCATGTTTTCCTAAGTTCCTGGGGGAAAGGGGGATGTGTGTTAAGTAGAGATCATGCAACTTCAAGGAGACATGTGTAAACCTAGGCGCACATAGTTTTAAGTGGGAAATTCAGCTCATTGGGGGTCCTCTCAATCACCAATATTATGATTCTCATGATTCTCATGATACGTCACCATTGCATTGGCACTCTTGCAAGGTTAGCCACCCTGGAAGATATCCATACTCCCCACTGATGCATCTGCTAGTGTAACCTACAGACACTAGAGTTGTCCTGCATATTTCCTGTGAAGCCCAATGAACTTGTATTTTTCCTGAGTTGTGTTGTGTCGTAGCGGTTGGCAATTGCTACCAACGCAGTTTTGGCTAAGCTTGGGTTGCTATCATATTCTGTTTCCATACTCTTTTTATGTGGTTGACTTCACCCATGTGTTACCTGAATTCTATTGTTGACATTACCCGTGTATGTTTGACATAAGAGATGAATTGAAGAAGTAGGTTGTCAGGCTCGTGAGAAACTCTCCCAGGTGAGAGAGTTTGTTGGGAAGTGAGTTCTCCTGGAGGGAGTCCCGTACCAGCTATATTACTCTGAGAATTCTGGTCCTTCCTATTGCTGAAGCCCAAGGTAAGGGAGGTGTAGTAGCCGATGGACTTGTATTAGTGAAGGTGTACCCTCCTAGGGTGGAGCAGGCGTGTGGGGAATGAGGGTCTGTGGGTTGTGGGCATAAGTGGATCATGGGATAAAATATCCTTCCTGTTGTTCCGTGCAACTTCCTTTTTTTCCTTTCCAAGCCTAGAATTCCATTGCCCGATGGAGTTTGGTCCCATCTCATGGGTGACCCACTATTGAGCATGATGAGCAACATGGTCTAAGTCTGGGAGGTTCGTGGAAGGTCTGCACATAGTTGGTGGTCACCTATTAAAATATAAGTACCAATTCTCTGTTCATTGTATGCTGTGTATTTGTATTTTCATTATAATTAATGAGTAATGCATGTATATATATGTTGCATGTAGGTGTTAATGTTGCTTCCACATGAACAGGTGTATGAGTAGAGTATTGACGTCTGTTTAATTGCATTAGATAGATATATATTTATATGTGTGAATACCAGATGTTATCTCTATATTCCGGTTAAGTTTTATATGTCATTATTTCCGCAAAGTTACTCGGTGGCATGGCCTGGCCTGTTGTTTAAGGTCGGGAATGTCACAGAAATGGTATCAGAAATGTAAAGGAAAAGCAAACGTTGCTTCGGTAGCGTTACCTATCCGGCGTCGTTGGTCGAGGGACGTTACACCTATTATCCCAGAACTGTGCCAAATAGTATAAGGAGAGTAGTCTTAGTAGACCATGATGGTTAGGTTGAAGAGTGCCCCATGCAATTTAGAGAAGCGAGGATTATTCCCTTCTCATCACTCGCACTTTCGGGCTCTTAAATCTTCTTGGATGGAAGAAGGATACTTGTGAAAAGGAAGAGGCCTAGGATCCCCCCAAAGGGAGTTTTAGCTGAGCTTACTCAAGCAGTGTAGTGTCCTAACTAAGATGAGTTATTAAACTCCTTGATTGTGTGGTGGTAAGGAAAGACCACTCAATTTATACTAACTAGACAACTTTTGAGGGACTCCTGATGAAGACTCTATGGCTTTGACACTTAGTATTCTATG
>JASDQU010736479.1:0-18812 GCA_032191745.1 Picea mariana
CAACTCAGACAAAATGTGGAAGAACATAGTCGGTCCTAGAGCCATTAATTTGCCCCATGAATCTTCATAGCCGGGACGGGCCATTCCTGGCAACATGTAGGCTACAATCATACATAACATTACCCTGCTGCTATGTATCATAAACAAGTTATTCTTAACTAACTCACCGTACAATGCCTTTCGATCGTCCAAGATCTCTTTTAGTAAAGTGCTCTCTGCGTTGAGCAAGTTCATAACCTGGATGATCAGAGCACTGAGGACGAGAGCATGCCCAGGAAACCAATGGGCTCTCTTCTTTCTGGCGTTCACTATATCCACTCCGAGAAGGCTAATGAAGATTAGCACTCCACTGAAAAGCCCGAGTAACTCCGCGATCTGATCCAGAGTGAAGGGAGGCTCCCTGCCATGATCTTTAACATGAATTTTCATGATGCAGACGAACACAACGGCTGATGAGATGAAGATGAAGGAGAATAGATGGCTTCAATACATCGACAAGACCATAGATGCCGTTGTTTTTCGTCCTGTAATGTAACAGATTCACAGATTCTTCCTGCTTAAATTGCGATGAAGATGCCATGCTTTTATAAATAAAAAATAAATAATATCCCATCGAGTTGACTATCCATGCTCACAAAACAATATCTTTTTAAGGCCAACCCCACACTCAAATTTTCCGAAGGATTTCTCAGCGCATATTTCGTCGGTGGTATTTGAAAATTAAAAGTGAAGGAAAATTCAAAATATTAAATTATAACGACACGCATTTCCACAAATTTTCGTACTACAGTGAAGGATATCTTTCTGGCGAATGGTGTATGTTCACACCAAAGACCATTTAATTCGCTTGATTTTCCCATCAAATGAAAATATTCCTTAACACGTTTTCATGGTCCGTAAAAGTAAATCAAATTTGATTCCGGCGTCTTCACACAAAGTTTAATATTGTGTAATGATTTTCCCATCAAATGAAAATATTCCTTAACACGTTTTCATGGTCCGTAAAAGTAAATCAAATTTGATTCCGGCGTCTTCACACAAAGTTTAATATTGTGTAATGGGCATCGTGGTCCCCTTGATTACGTAATTAAAGTGAAGGATTTCGTTATAGGTAATCGGAAATAATGACATGGTAAATAAAAGCTAAAGAAATTCGATTTATGGACACATCAAAGAGCGATGAGTATTAGAGAATTGCACTACTTTTATGGGATAGTTGACACTTCGGGTTATATGGGAATTAACTGAAACTCATCTATTTCGGTTTTGTGTAAATGTTTAATTTTTTTAATTTTTTTTTTACATCAAAATAGAGATCTTAGTAAAATCATTATATTTTGTTGTTTAAATTATATTTTTGAATTCATAAATGAATTTAGCACCTAAAAAACTCTTATGGCATTCAAATTATAAGATTTAATCATTCAAATATGGAGTTTCAACAATTTTTAGCTGGATTTCAGAGAAAATTGATCTGAAAATATGCCCTTAAAAAAGCTTAAAAGTCGAACATTTAGACTACACACTCCATTTATGTGGTTGATTTGGTTGGGGATACAACCTCAGATGTTCACAACCTTTTAGTATTTAGTATTAGGATAACAATAGTATCACTAATTAGGAAACATTAGASCRGTAATAAATTGSAATTTGGAAAATTTAAAGTGACATGTTGGGGAGTTGGAATCTTGTAAATATATTTATATGGGCCCTCACTTGAAATTGATGGGTTAAAAGTGGTAATCACAAATTAAAAACATGCACATATTCTTTTTAAACTAGCTTTGAAGTCTTTGAACCACAACACAAACCTACCAAGTCATCCACCAATGAAGATTTAAAGGAAAGCATGCATGTTTTAAGAACTCACACATTACTAATGTCTGTGAATTCATAGGCATGCATTGGTTCTTATGTGTATCAATTAAAAAAAGGGTTGTGGCTTTTATGTTGTTTCAGCATCGCACAATGCATTCTAGAGGAGAAGAGGAGCACTTTAGAGCACTAGAGTAGTGGATCTAATTGTGATGAGGATGAGGAAGGTTGTCATTATTTCCATTCATTGCTTCCAACAATTTCAGAGACATTTTCTCCCTCATTCTTTTAAATACAAGGTATTTTTTTCTATCTAACTATTATGTCTACGCTTATTAAATGCCATGAACTTAGAAAGGAAATAAAAATGTTCCATTCTTGTTTAATTGCACCCTATAAATTATATTGAAATGGAGAATATGCATGATAAAAAGCAAAACCCACCACCAAAAACCGAAGAAGTTCTCAACCCTAACCCCCAACCACCAAGTCGAGATGCAAACACTGAAATTGGCATTGACATTAAAACACTAACAAACCTAATTGGCTATCTTATATGTACTAGAGAGATAGTATGGCTTTCCCTTGTTACCTCCCTTGAGACAATTGTATCTTCGATTACCCATGTTTGAGGGAAATTATATGATATTTTTTAATACTATAGGACATGTTTAGATAGGAACCACATGACATATCTACAACAATACTACATTACAGGGTTGTAGTATCATAATTAGCATAATCTCCCAATGCAATTTTCCAAGGAAAATTTTTCAGTTTGGACTATGCAAAATACAATGCTAAGGGATGTGTCACTATTTATGTCACATTTGTGTCAATTGTACATCATATTTTTCAACATGCGATGTATAGTGTCATGTTTGCATAGTCAAGTGTTAACTATTATTGCATAAAACACATAAAGTGTCATGTTTTTGTCATTTATATGCATTGGCTATTATTGAACAAATCACATAAGGTGTCATGTTTGCATTGCATTTGTTTTGGAAGCATATGCATTACACCATCTTGGTATCATCATGCATCAATAGTTTCATAGTGGGCGTGTTGGCCCTTGGGTATGGAATCAAGTGAAGATTAAGGAAGAAGAGGTAAAATGCAAACTTTGCAGGAGACATAGTCACTGTTACTGGGTCGAAGTAAGAAAAAGAGCAGAAAAGAAGGAGCGAAGCCCAAGAAAGCTATATGTTGGATGAGGAGATCGAGGATGACAGATAAGCAAGGTATACAGATCAAGGACAACTTAGATAGCGGGAAAATCCACCGTTAGCACCGCGCGAGAAGAAAGGAGAGACAGGCTGGCAAAGCCCGAGAAAAGAGGGTCAAGTTGACCTAGGCTTTTAGACACCTAAGGTTTGTATATCTAGGGTTTTTGACACCTAGGTCTCGACCTAAGGATGTCGGTGAGGGACTATATTTTATAAATAGAGGTCGAGAGGACCTAGGTCGGGTCGATACTGTTGTTGAGCATTGTTATTGATTGTTGTTCATTGAGAGAATATTGTATTATGAGTGAGAGAAGTGCTGAGAGTAAGAGCCTTCTGGCATTGTAAGATCTTCAGTTGGGTGCGAAGATCAAGTCCTCCAGCTAGGTGCATAGGAGGGGGAGAGAAAGAGAGAAGAAGAAGAAGAAGATCTACTAGTAGAGAGCGCAGACAAGAACTGTAAGCTTTACCTTAATAAATCATAAGCAAAGTTCTATGGAAGTAGCCCTAGAGAGAGGGTGAACCATGTATATCTTGCGTTGAGTGTGATTGTTGCTTTGATCTATGTCGTTGTTATATTGTTATTTTCATTGTTGTGTTAGATCAGATCTATAGTTGTGCAGGATATATCTAGCTTGATAAGTGTTAGATGCATAATGAGTTGATGTTTTACTAGATCCACTTGATATTCCCTTGGTTGTAGACATCTCTGTCCTGCAAACCCCCTCATAGTTGCTTCGGGTGTGACTGCATCTACTTTGCAGGTGTTGTCGAAAGGGCTAGTAGCTAGAGCTTGTTGGTGCGCTCTTGGAGTGAACCTCGGG
The DNA here is from genome assembly GCA_032191745.1 of Picea mariana. Taxonomy (NCBI): domain Eukaryota; kingdom Viridiplantae; phylum Streptophyta; class Pinopsida; order Pinales; family Pinaceae; genus Picea; species Picea mariana. The sequence goes on from JASDQU010736479.1 coordinate 3,866, forward strand.
TCTGCCCCTGTGCCAACAAATGGTTCTGTTGCCAGGACCAGAATATTCGGGAGGGAATGTCAAGGTGGTTCCCATCGAAGACAGAGATTCAAAAGTGGATAGAAGATCAAGAGAGGGACTTCGTTGAAGCCCAAAACAAGAACCCTAAGTTGAGTACTGAAGATTGGCTACAAAGATACATTTTCACTGACATCCTCGAGATCTTCTTTGGAGGAATCCATCAGGAGTTGTTTGAGTGGTTGGCTAGGTTAATTGATACCGAGCTCGAGATCAGATATAGACCCCCTGTGGTTTGGACACCAACGTTGATCCAGAAGGTTAAAAGAGTCGACAACGTTGTATCCAGAGCAGTGAATCATTGGTTTGATAGTACCATTGGAGGGCATATCACTGAATTTGCTATCGACAGAGTAGAGTCATATAGCCAAGCTGAGAGATACTTTTTCAAAGGACCCAGAGGGAAATTTCTTCATTTTTTGAAGATGAGAACCAAGATTCTCTTGCATGAGAAGAACATTCTAAAGACACAGTAGATTGGTTGAATCCAGAAAAGCTAATGTTCAAAAATTCGGAAAGCGACAGCGACACAGAAGCTGGACATACACGCAGTGGGAGAGTGTTTAGAGGGGTTCACCTTGAGAACCTGTTCAAGAAAAACTATGGAGAAGAAGGTTTCTACAATGGGGGAGAGGCATATCTAACAGACAAATAACGTCTAGAACCATCTAGGCCAGAGGAAGGAGCAACTGAAGAACTTCTCCAGGACGATCCAGAAAACTCAGGAACTGTGCAGACTGCTAAAGTAAGTATCATTGAGCCTCTTGTTGTTTCAACAACACTAGGCAATCAGAGTAATCAGAGTCACCAGAGTCCTCAGAGTGTTATTACTAGCAGTTCAACGTCTACTCAGATAGGAAACCCAGGTAGATCTATGGCAGATTATATGATGTTCCCTATCTTTAGAGGGGATGGATCTAAAGACCCAGATCAACACTGGTTCATGTGTGAAGCCATGTGGAATATTAAGAATGTCACTAATGAGGCTATCAAAAGAACCCAGTTCAACACTACTCTTAAAGATCACACACTGAGCTGGTACATGAATCTTTTCCAAGGACTTGCACAACCCCAACCATTGAATGAGATCAAGAACGTGTTGATTGCATAATTCAAGAAAACCAAATCGGAGTCACAATGTATTACAGAGCTGAAGGAGATCAAACAGAAGGTTGTCGAACCTGTCTGGGAATTTGATCAGAGATTTAAGACCTTAATAGGTCGATTAACTTTTAAGATCCAAGATGAACAGAACAAAGAATGGTTCATCGCTACATTATTACCACACATCAAATTTCCTTTAATGCAACAAAAAATTTCTTCGCAGTATGAGGCATTGGAGATCGCCATGAAGCTTGAATCAACCCCTATGGGAGAATCCAACTCAGGTATGATCCAGATCTTGAGCCAGCTGACCAGTTTGTCTTTACAGGTCGAAGACATAAAAAAGGATAAGGGAAAGGACAGAAAAGAAGACATATGGTGTGTTATATGCAGAGCAGAGGGCCATGATAAGGAACATTGCCCTACATTTCATGAATATTTGGCCTCAGGAGCGCCGAGCCCTTTGAAGCAAGTCACATTACCCTGGTGCGAAGTATGTGGAAATCGACATCGCCCCGATGAGTGCTACTATATGCAGAAGTATGTTCAGACACCCACAAACTTGTATTTCACATTTTGTAAGTCAGTGGGGCATGATGACAGAGATTGTAGGGAATTTGACCTTATGCATGAAATATCAAGAGACATATACAAGATCCAAGGCAAAGTGTATCAAGAAGGAAACAATGCACAATATAACTCCCCAAGAAGAGGAAATCTCAATCCTCGCAGTGGATATAAAGGACGGGGATGAGGACGAGGAATGGGTCAAGGTCAAGGACAACTAATCTGTTACAAATGCACGTAGCTAGGGCATCTAGCAAGGGACTGTCAGAACCCTTGCACCACCTGCAGTTATTACAACTCTTTTGAGCATATCATTGAGGACTTCCCTATACTAAGCTTTGGGAAAGACAAGGACCTCAGCCGAACTCACAAGTGCAAATAATATATGTTGAACCTCGCGAATAAGACACTAGAGTCGTTGTTATTACTCGAGGAGGCGTTGTTATAGGAGAAGATAGAGTGACCCAGGGAAAGACTACAAAAGACTCAGGAGTCAAAAAAGTTGAAGAGAAGACTCAAATTTTTTATGCCAAGAAAGAAAGATGAACATTTGAAGATGCAAGGAAAGAATTCAGAAGAGATCAAGGCTCATCATCAAGACCATGGCCAGAAGTAATAGAATATAGAATTCCACTAGTATTCGATCAGTCTTCTTTGCCAAGAGAGGGAAAAGAGGTAAGTAAGCTCATCGAATTTTTGTACACTTGTCTTCAGTTAATTCAGGATGAGAACATTGTATAAGAGCTATAGAAATTAATCAAGAAATATGATCTAGGAAAGGTAGACCCCTTACTGAATAGCGTAGTACACCAGATTGGCAAGAAGAGAAAGAAAAATAAATAATTACATTTGAATGCTCAGATAGGAGAGTATCATATAGACTATGTGGTCCTCGACTTAGGGTCGGAGGTCAATGTCATGACGAAGAAAACTCGGGCACTGATGGGAAAACCCAAGCTGATCTATTCCCCTATCAGGCTTCGCATGGCCAATCAGCACGCTGTCAGCCCATTTGGACGATTGGAGAATGTCCCTATGGACATCGAGGGAGTTAGAACCTTTGCATATTTTGAGCTAATTTAAATTGTTGATGACAGTTGTCCAACGATATCCATATCGATCAATGCGTGTCAGGAGTAATTCCGGGCACCACCTTTCTTTTTGGGAATTACCCTGATTACCCTTCTTCCAAAACTAGATTTATTCGAACCCTCAGAGGCATTGACCGATTTTCCCAGGGAACGGGCTTCAATTAACTTTATTCAAGCTTATTTTTTGCCCAGAAGATCGTTAATATCATCCCATGTTTGGGGATTTTTTCCAAAGTATCTTGTCTTTATCTTATCGAAGAGAATAACCAAAAGGACACATGTGCACCTAGTTCGAAAAGAGGTGGGGTTGATACACCCACCCTTGCAACAGAGGCGTTGTTCCAGAATGATATAGGTAATAGGCTACATTAGAAGTCGAGGAAGTGGAATCCTCGCAAATGAGATGCCATCAAGTGAGGAGTGAAGAGCCAATCTAGTTGAAGGATTTGATTGTGAATACTCTTGATGGAATGGTAGACTTATTGTATGGTACTGGCTAGTCATGTTGCCTCTGCCAGGAAGGGAGAAATGTAAGGATATGTGTTTCCATAAAGGTAGTCTTATCAACTTAGGGTAAGATGAATGTTGGTGATTTAGACAAGGTTGGGCCTAAGGGTGTTCTCTCTAGAGAGTCTTCTTCATCCTTGAACCATGGGTTTTGTTGAGGAAAGAATGGAGATTGACAAGGGTTATATATCTCCTAGTTGTAGCAAACTAGGAAAATTTGTTTGTTAAGTTTTAAAGTTAAAGTCCTTAAAAGATACTAGTAGAAGCGAAGCCCTTAGGTAACTCCTAGGAAATTGATCTTGTCAGAGCCTCATTGTTGGACCTTTATTCATGTAATAAAATCTTATACTTTCTCTTAAGAGGTTGATTTTTGACTTCTCATTTGGGATGGCAGTTGATATTGAATTTTGTTGGATTACAAGGCTTAAAATACTTGGCATCGAAGCTTAGAATAGATGGAACTGACCTTAATTTTAATGACAACTTTTAGAATAGATTATTTCAGACACTAACATTTCTTCCGCTCTTGTGATATTTATGGCATCTTGTGTATTATACTTGGAAATTTTTCTCTCAGTATTGCATGAAGGAATGAATGGATAGTAGATTATAAGTGTACACCTTGAAAAAGGGTTGTTTGTGATTGTAGTGGTTTTTGTTGAAATGCTTCATAGGTAGTTTGCGCCAATTAAATTAAAATATGATATGTAGATTGACCATTGTTGGGATGCTTCATTGGCGGTAATTGTGACGTGAAAATAAATTGATTACTTCTTTTGCACCCTAAAATTTTAATGCCATTTAAGACTGGTTTGTAATTAGACATCTTGCATGAAATGAAATTTAATGACAAATGATTATATTATGTAGTCAATGTGTCGATGATGTATACTATTTATTATAATGTTTTAATTGTTAACACATGCTTAAAAGAAAAAAAAAATGACCTGTTGTACGTCGCTTGGTTGTCATAAAGGCGGGGTCGTCACATCTAGTATCAGAGTAGGTTCAACCTTGTGACTGTAGATAGTCACAGCTTCCACTGAGTTAAACCCTTGAATAATACTTAGAACTAATTAAAATTTTAACATGTCCATGCGGTAATCATGGTTAGAGGACATCATAGAGATTCACAATGTGGTGCTAGGGGAGGAGGTGCAATGCCTCCATAAGCGTCTGTGCCCTAGGAGTCTAACCCCCAAGTGGAAGAACAATTTTTGGGGCATGATAATATTGTTGTGCGGGAAGTGTAAGATTTGATAAGGTCCTTCTAGGGAAATGTTAGAGGCCTTTTTTAACCATCTGGATAATGATGAGGCCAGGGCACCTGTACCCCTAAGGGTCCATAATGCACCCTATCCAGTACTGGTAGCATTCACAGAGAAATTGAGAAGGTTAAGTTCTTGAGTTCACGAGTGCCATGGATGACTCAACCATTGAGGCATGGCTTGAGAACAAGGCGATTTGCTTTCTACTTCGCGGTGACAACCTCCAGCACGAAGGTCCGCATGGCAGTCTTCATCTAAAGGGGAGTTCTCCTCTATGGTGGAAGACTCTCCTACCTCAACCAAACCTGGTTGTTGAATCCATGTTATAGGAATGATTCGAGGAACTCTTCCGGGAGAAGTGATTGTCAGAGGAATTCATTAAGTGCTAGCTCGATGAGTTCAATGCCTTATGACAAGGTAGTCGTACAGTGCTGGATTAGGAGACCAGATTTATGGAGCTACTTCGGTATGCCCTACATATGAACACGAAGAATCTATAGATAAGAAAGTTCACGATCAACCTTAACTCTAGCTTTCATGCAAAGATGAGGATCTAAATTCCTCAGATGTTCCATGATACAATATAGTAGGTCTCATAGCTGAGGAAGAATTGACCGCGGAGTCAGGGAAGGACTCCTACAAAACCATTTGGACTGACAACATCTGGTGCACAATAGCATCAGATGCCAACCAGACAAGACATATTGGTAGAATTATATGTCTATAGAGCCCTTGTTCACGACACCACTATGACAGGTTCCTCAGTAGAAGACCCCCTACATGGGACGACCGCCAACAACCATAGTTAGGCTTGTCAGCAAAATAAACTAGGATCATAGGCTAGTAGGACAACAACTTCTACTTCAGGGCTAGGAATACAGGACCAGAGAGGGGCGATGATCATGTGGAGAGCCACCATACCAACAATATTGTCTAGTTGAAAGGGCCAGAGTGGTCAGGTCAATAGGACACACTACCGTGGTGGATATGGGAAAGGCCCATAGGATTCATGATCATGGTGAATAACTTCCAAGCCGAGCGCCTGACCATTGTGCTCGAGGAATCAACTACCATCACTGACCAAACTTTAGTATTTGTGAGATCCCGGTGCTACAGACAGATCTATTCCTAGTACCGCGTTGAAGGGATTCAGGTAAAGTAATTCAATAGGACGAGTTTAGATTCGTCAATATGGCTTTGGGTGCCAACCAGATGGTTGGAGGAAGGGGTATGAAATTTCACTTTAACTTGTGGAAAAGTGTAATATCTTGTCGACGTGGTTAGTATGGACTAGTTGAAATCACATGAGGTGATACTCAAATATAAGATGAAATGGTTGAGTTAGTTTGGTCGATGATGAGGGACAGAGACGAGTGATTGTAGGAAGGAACCAGGGAGTACCTCGGAGGTTCATTTCTTCCCTATCTATATATAATATCATGCACAGGGATGAAAGATATATGAAATATTGGTGTTGAATGACAAGGTTGTGATGAAAGTATTTAAAGGAACTTTCCATGGCACGTCTACTGCTGACGTGTTTCCAGAAAATTACTCAGATTTATGCCACAAATCAGTTGGAGTTTATAATCAACTCAAAATCTTGGAACTAAACTGATAGCAAGAGCACCTTATCATATTTCAACCTTTGAGTTACAGGAGTTGAAAATCCAATGGAAGGATTTTTGTGACCTAGGACTTATATTTCCAGGTATGTCACCTTGGGGTACACTTGTTATTTTCCTAGGGAAGAAGGATAGCTCGTGGAGACTATGCATTGACTATCGTCAATTGAACAAGGAAACAATCAAGAACCATTATATGTTTCCAAGGTAGACCCCTTATTGAATAGGGTAGTACACCAGATTGGAAAGAGAAGGAAAAATAAATAATTACATTTGAATGCTCAAATAGGAGAGTATCATATAGACTATGTTGTCCTCAACTTAGGGTCGGAGGTCAATGTCATGAAAAAGAAAACTTGGGCACTGATGGGAAAACCCAAGCTAATATATTCCCCTATCAGGCTTCGCATGGTCAATCAGCAAGTTGTCAGCCCATTTGGACAATTGGAGCATGTCCCTGTGGACATCGAGGGAGTTAGAAACTTTGCATATTTTGAGCTAATTGAAATTGTTGATGACAATTTTCCTTACCCTGCATTGTTCGGAATTGATTGGGCCTTCAACAACTCTACTGTTGTTGATTTGAAGAAAATACATATGACATTCGAAAGAGATGGCCTTAGGGTCATCGCACCCTTAGATGCAGATGAGGGTTAGCGTTACACAGAGCCCATCAGAGAAGAAGACCATGCATACGAACTGGAAAACATCTACAAACTGACAGCTAGACAACATGATTACATCAATCCTACAGCCGATGGGAATCTTAGATGGCGAAGTGAAAACGCGTTTTCATCAGATTCGGAAGAAGCGCTGGAGAACTAGAAGAACCAAATGTATGAAGTATCTACTAGAAGATGTGCTAGATTAACTAGAGAAGTTCGTTGGATTGGCACAACAATAAGTAACTTACCCACATTTGATGGTCTGAACCCTCTAGAAGCCTTCCTATCAAATTTTGAAACGAGTGTACCAACACAACAACGATTTTTGGCAATGGATGAGGCCCTGAAAGCTACACTAGAGAGATGGTGGGGGACACATAAAAGCAACATCACAGACTAGACACAATGCTGAACCTTGATGACAACATAGTTCTCAGCACAAGAAATAAGTTGCGAAGTAAGGTATATCAGTCGAAGTTACCCAAAGGACCATGTGCGAAGCTTCGAAGAAGCCTGGAGAGACATTCCTTGAGAGCAATGGGTGCACAGATTCATTAACACACTGGACATGACCCCTATCAACTGGTACCTTCAAGCGGAGGTGCGTCTTGTCACTGCATATTGGGAAGGTATGATTCAGAATTTTATCACCACCTTTCTATTTGAGAGTGAATACCCTTTAGTAGACCAAGCATTATAGATTGTGAGTTATAAAGTATTCAAAGAGGCATCTAGCCTCCCTATGGAACAAGAAGAGGACGAATGGATTGCACCTCTCCATAAATTGCAGGGTTGCTACTACATCAATGCCGATGACGATAATGATCCCAGGAAGATAAACATCACTAAAATAGAAGGCCAAAGAGATGCAGAAGGACCAAGAGCTAAGCTACCATTTATTGGTCAACCAATCAAGATAAAAAAGGTCAATATTGGAACAGAGGAGACACTAAAGCTTGCCAATGTCGGATATTATTGGGATGTTTCTACCATTGACAAGATTACAGAGTTATTGCATGAATATCAGGACTTGTTTCCAACCAAGTTCAATGATATGAAGGGAATAAAAGGAACTATGGGAGAGATGATAATACCTTTGAAACCAGATGTGAAGCCAGTCAAGCAAAGACCCTATAGATTGAACCCGAAATACAAAGAAAAATTGAAGATTGAGCTCGACAGAATGCTGGAAGCAGGGATTATTGAACATGTTGAAGAATTAGAGTGGATCAGCCCTATGGTGGTACAATACAAGAAGACATGAGAAATCAGGATATGTGTATACCTCAGGAAACTGAATTATGCCTGTCTACATGATCCTTTCCCTACACCATTCACTAACGAAGTATTAGGCAACGTAGGAGGCCAGGAGGTATATTCTTTTACAGATGGATTTTCAAGATACCATTAGATCCGGATTGCCAAGGAGGACTGCCACAAGACCACATTTACCACAGAATGGGGATCATACTAATATATAGTGATGTCATTCGAACTGAAGAATGCCCCAACCATCTTTTCTAGGGTGGTGGTCAAAGCGTTCAAAGAATTTCTGCATAAAGTTTTAGAAGCCTACTTTGATGACTGGACTATGTTTAGTTTGGTAAAAAATCATATTGAATGTCTAAGGCTAATGTTGGATAAATGAAAGCAGTGTCAAATTGCTTTAAATATGAAGAAGTGCATATTCTTGTCACCATTTGGAGTGTTATTAGGCCATATTGTATGTAAGCAGGGATTATTGGTTTATCCATCTAAAATTGCAATTATAGTTGATTTTCCACCTTTGACTTCAGTTAGACAATTATGCACTGCGCTAGGACACACTGGCTATTACAGGAAATTCATTAAAGGCTATGCCCAAATTACAACACCGATGGAGAAGTTGTCGAAGAAGGACTACCAGTTTGGTTGGACAGATGAATGCCAGCAGAGCTTCGACACACTGAAACAGAAGATGGTCACTGCGCCCATTCTGGTCTTTCCATATTGAAGAAAAGAATTTCATGTGCATGTCGATGCATCGTCCATTGCCTTAGGAGTTGTGTCAAAGCCAGAGAAGTCAAGGATTGTAGTGCAACTACAGCTACGTGATTTATATTTGATGACATAATAACTAGGTTTGGATGCCTCAAGATCCTCATGAGTGATCAAGGCACACATTTCATCAATAAGACAGTTAAAGCACGGAATGAAGAATTTACAGTCCACCATCAGAAGAGTACACCTTACCACCCATAAGAAAATGGAACGGTTGAAGCATTCAACAAGTTCTTGGAGACAACATTGATGAAGAATTGCAGTGTGAACAGGGATGACTGGGATTTAAGAGTACCTGCAGTACTCTGGGCTTATAGAACCACTTGCAAGAAATGAACAATGCAGACCCCCTTCAAATTGGTTTATGGTATTGAAGTTGTTGTCCTGATGGAATACTTGGTAGCAAGCTTAAGAATTGTTGCATTTAAAGACATGGATGATACTCGTGTTGTTCAGGAGAGGCTCGCACAGTTGGTTGAACTAGAAGAAGATAGATTTATTGCAGGATTTCATCAGCAGGTTCAAAAGGACAGAGGGAAGGCCTACCATGATAGGCACATCAAGACGAAGTCTTTTAGACAAGGTGATTTAGTATTGATATATGACAGCAAGTTTACCAAACAACCAGGGAAGTTCAAAACGCATTGGCTTAGGGCATATCAGATTGCCTATATTACAAAAGGAGGAGTTGTGCAACTAAAGACATTGAAGGGAGAATGGAATGAAGACTTGGTTAATGGGAGTCGGCTGAAGTTGTACTATGACAACCAACTACCTCGTAGCTCTTAGTAGAAAGATGGAAGGAAAGGGTCTAGGTATCAGGTGCAGTTGACATTGGGTACTGGACAGAGAAAATATAGTCTGCACAGGGATGGAGAGGAGGCATAAATAAGAAAGCAAAGACTGCACTGCGCAATCCAAAGTCGAAGTAAAACAGAAGGATCAGATCTAAAGTGCCTATGGACGAGTCACATGTGAGTGTTGGGGGCCTGTTGGCCCTTGGGTTTGGAATCAAGCCAAGATCAAGGAAGAAGAGGTAAAATGTGAACTTTCTGAGAGACAGAGTGACTGTTACTAGGTCGAAGTAAGCAAAAGAGCATAAAAGAAGGAGAGAAGCCCAAGAAAGCTAGTCGATGGATGAGGAGATCATGGATAAAATATAAGCAAGGTATATGGATCAAGGATAACTTAGATAGTGGGAAACTCCACCATTATCATCGTGCCGGAAGAAAGGAGAGATAGGCTGGTGAAGCCCGGGAAAAGAGGGTCAAGTTGACCTAGGGTTTTTTACACCTAGGTCTCGACTTAAGGCTGTCGGTGAGGGACTGCATTGTATAAATAGAGGTCGAGAGGACCTAGGTCAGGTCGGTACTATTGTTGAGAATTGTTATAGATTTTTGTTCATTGATAGAATATTGTATTTTGAGTGAGAGAAGTGCTAAGAGTAAGAGCCTTCTGGCATTGTAAGATCTTCAACTGGGTGCGAAGATCAAGTCCCGTAGCTGGGTGCGCAGGAGGGGGATAGAAAGAGAGAAGAAGAAGAAGATCTACTAGCAGAGAGCGTAGACAAGAACTATAAGATTTACCTTAATAAATCATAAGCACAGTTCTGTGGACGTATCCCTAGAGAGAGGGTGAACCACGTATATCTTGCATTGAGTGTGATTGTTGCTTTGATCTTTGTCGTTGTTATATTGTTATTTGCATTGTTGTGTTAGATCAGATCTATAGCTACGCAGGATAGATCTAGCTTGATAAGTTTTAGATGCATAATGAGTTGATGTTGTACTGGATCCACTTGATATTCCCCTGGTTGTAGACATCTATGTCCTCCAACCCCCTCATAGTTGCTTTGGGTGAGACTGCATCTGCTTCATAGGTGTTACCGAAAGGGCCAATAGCTAGGGCTTGTTGGTGTTCTCTTGGAGTGAACCTTGGCTCTGCCCCGGTGCTAACAGGGTGTCATAACTGAGTCAAATTAGGGTTTTTATAGAGTCGGAAAATATAAAAATTAAGTCATTTTGAGTCATTTTTGCATCTCATTAGCATCATTTTACTTCACTTTTACATTTTGTTATCACTCAATATGCATCATTATCATCAATTGTTGTGTCATATTAGCATCATGTTACATTGCTTGAGTGTTGTGTTAGTGTCATATATGCATCGTGATTATTTTCTAGTGCTGTATTAGAATATTTTTATTCTCATAATAGATACAATTTGTATTTTATCAATGTCAAAATCATGTTTTTTTAGCGTCGAAGTTGTAACATAATTATTATTAATGATTTCGTTTTTCTTATTAATTGAATTGTCATTGCTTATTTAACTATTAATTATTTATGTCAGGTTATGTATGGGCTAAGGAATAAGTAACTTGACACTTGATTTATTTTATTACCCCACTTCATGCATATATACAAGAGAAAGTGACCTTTGGTTTCATCTTCCAAGAGGTTTGAATGCCTCTTCCTATTTGTTGGAACATCAAGTATTGATGGTTCATCGCACATATATAGGGTTCATTCGGTCAAGAGGTCGACCTTCATATGGATACACTCAGTTAGACGATCAGCTATCACATTACACCAGACAGACGACTAGTTGACGTGCCTATCAGTCGAGCAGTCGAAGATAGTTGGGCAGTAGATCGACCAACCCAACAATAAACTATGAGTTGAATGCATACATCATCATGTATAGCATCCTTTTCAAGCCGACGTGACATAACATATTTTGTAGAGTCAATGCTAACAACCGATAGTTACATGTGGACAAGATCTTCCAGCTTCTATGGAAATCAGTTAGATCTTGAGGCTATAAAAAGAAAAATCCTTCGGTCATTATCATCATGGCGATCAGACAATCAAGATCCAATATGCACCATGATATTATGATCACAGTGTGCTTTTCTTAAGTGTTGTAACGATGTCTTTAGACACTTCCTTCTATCTTCGAAATTTTATGTTCCTCTTCGATTATCTGCATTACTGTATTTTTTTTGTCATGACATGTTCCACCCTATTCCCCAACATGGTACCAGATTCGATGGTTTAAAACCTCAACCTGTTATATTAAAAACTTGTTGATTCGAATTTGTTGTGTGATTGACTCTAGGATGGTGGTTTACCTATTGGAACCTATTGAAACAGACTAGTTTCTGTCTAGATATAAAATATGTCTTCGAATATTAATCCTATTGTTTTGAACGGATCAAATTATGCAATATGGACACCAAATATGGAAACTGTTGGCACAGGCCTATTTTGGGAGAAGAAAGTCTATTTCTAGCACAGGCCTATTTTTGGATAGAAAGAGCTATTTTGGAGTGCACACCATAGGTGGAAGAAAAGAAACATGCAAAAAAAGAAAGAAAAGAGGCATGCAAAAGGAGGAAAAGCAGCATGGCGTGCATACAGATAGAGCTAACCATGTTAGGGTTAGGGTTTTGACAAAAATTTAATGGCTATAAGCCAATAGAGTAGTATAAATAAAGACCTAGGAGGTCTAGATAGAGGTTGTTGATTGTTGATCAGTTGGTTATCGATGGTTTAGGTGAAGAGATATAGTTTTTGAGTTGAGTAAGTTATGTTCTGAGGGTTAGGTCACAGGATGTGGAGCCTGGTGTGATCTAATCCTCCTCACAAAGGGTATTTACCCTCCTTTTGATTGTAATCCAAGAAGATGTAATGTACGCAATGCAGATTTTGCATAAGAATGAATAAAAGAGAAGAAGAGACATGTCTTTGTGGACGTAGACCTAGGGGGGGTGAACCATGGTAAATATAGTGTGTTAATGTGTTTGAATGGTTTCTTTGATGTAATCTAGCTAATCATAGCTTGCATGCATAGTTAGATGAATGAATAATTATATTCAAGCATGAGGAAAAGAATCAGCAGACAGTCTGTTAAGCCCTAATATTGGCTCATTTCCCTTTAATTGGGGCATATTATATTAGTAATGTTATTTTATTTATGTCGGATTTAGGCCATTAGTTGTAATTATACCTCCTAGTCTCCTATATATACCAAGGAGACATTTTCATTTTGAATCATCTTGTACTTGAACATTTAAGTGGGGTAAAAGGAGGTTTCCAACTCGAAGAGGCTCATTATATGAAATTATCTCTTTCTCAAGGCGTTGAGTACTTTTCCTGAGGTTTTTCTATGCTATATTGATGTTTGGTTCTTAACATATGGTATCAGAGTTCAAGGTCTTGGGGTTTCACTGCTAAATCTGAGACACCATGACATTTTCTCTATAACTCTTTTGATACAATGTTTCAGAAGGAACTGCTTGGAGGATATTTATTATATGGATCAAGGTACGTTGGGTTCAAAATTCGGCTCCTGAGGCCTTATACTTTCAGAGATACAACCTATACAAGATAGGGTTATGGAATCATCCTGAAATGAGTCATTGCGGAATTTTTGCTATAAAAAAGTTTCTGTAACTTTTCAGACCCTGAACTCTAGAGGCCATTTACAAAACTTAGTAAGGTATCTGTGGTAAATTTTCAGCTTCTGTTTCATCTTAAATTTGTAGATACACCTTGTGTAAGATAGGGTATCTGAGTAGTCCTATTGACTAGTCTCAAGAAAGTTTTCCAGGTAAAACAATCATAACTTATTGCTAGAGTATCCAAATTGAGTGGGAATAGTTTCATTGGGTCTTGGACGGTCTGTAGTATTTTTGTTGCAAGTTTTAGAATTTTATATCAAATATTTTGTGCAGGGCATGCTATACAAGTGAGATCTCCCGGAAAGGCCAAAAATCGGCAAGTTGTGAGGAAGTTACCATAAATTCCACTTGGCACATCCAATTTTGATCCGACCTATGGCATTGTAGAGAAGAAATATCAGAGAACTACCTAAAAGAAATTTTCATACCCAGAAGGGCCGAAACTTGGGAGATAGAATAGAATAAATATTGTCTAGCAGAACCGCCTCAAAATCAAGATTCAAAAGTGATACTTGGCCAACATGCCACCAAAAAAGGTACCTTCTACACCAAATAAACCTCAAGAAAATCCTAATTGGACTCTTGATGAGGGTGAAGAAATGCGTAGGGACATAAATGAACTAAAAAATAATATGGATTCAATGGAAGCTAAGTTGATGGATTCAATAGAAGCTAAGTTGGATACTAAGATGGATGGCTTAAAAGGGGAGATCATGGAAGTATTGAAAAATTTCGTAACACAGAAGACACCCGAAAGTGAAAATGCATCCCATGAAATTCATGATGTGGACACAAGGAAGGTGAATCAAGAATGGAGAAACTCCAACTTTGGTTTGAAGACCAACCATGTTCTTAAGATTGATATGAGGAAGTTTAATGGCAAGGACCCAATCACATAGATACTTCAGATGGAGCAATTCTTTGATCTCCATAATGTGCCACATACACAAACGGTACGAATTGCTTCTTTATATTTAGAACCTAATCAATTTGTTTGGTATCTATGGCTTTGTTCTCGCAAATCACTCGTCACTTGGACAATTTTCATGGAAGAAATGATAGAACACTATGAGGATACAAGGAGCAATACCTTCTTTAGCCAATTGATAAATCTCAAGCAAAAGGGTTCAGTTACCGAGCACATTCAGAACTTCCAAAGATTGAATATAAAGGTAACCGATATTCCAGATGGGCACTTGATTGATTTATTCATAGGAACTTTAAAGGATAACATTCAACATGAGGTTCGCCTTTGGGAACCCAAATCATTGGAGAATGCATTTAAGGTGGCAAGAAATGTTGAAAGTAAAAATATGGCTATGGCTACTAGAAGACCTATCCTAACATCTATAGAGAGAACAATGCTCCTTCTCCTAACACACCTCAACCTACAAGGTTGACACCTCAACAATTGGAGGAAAGAAAAGTAAAAGGTTTATGCTTTAATTGTGACAACAAGTACAGTAAGGGACATAAGTGTGGTGAGAAGATATTATTCTACATAGATTGTGAAGAGGAAGAAGAACAAGAACAAGAACCATCTCAAGATGAAAACGTA
>JASDQU010736479.1:21255-69394 GCA_032191745.1 Picea mariana
TGTTAAGCCCTAATATTGGCTCATTACCCCTTAATTGGGGCATATTATATTAGTAATGTTATTTTATTTATGTCGGCTTTAGGCCATTAGTTGTAATTATACCTCCTAATCTCCTATATATACCAAGGAGACATTTTCATTTTGAATCATCTTGTACTTGAACATTTAAGTGGGGTAAAAGGAGGTTTCCCCCTCGAAGAGGCTCATTATCTGAAATTATCTCTTTTTCAAGGCGTTGAGTACTTTTCCTAAGGTTTTTCTATGCTATATTGATGTTTGGTTCTTAACACAGTCCCAATCCCTTCCTAGATTACAAACACCCGAGTATTGCAGTCCCCCATAAATCTATCTTAGGTGAGACTACGATGTGCACTATGTGTGTAGCGTTTCCTTATGGCTTACCATGAGGGCCAGTATTTTTGAGGGTTTTTTTGGAAACCTATTGAGAAAAAAACCTGTTTCAGCCCAAGCATTCCACTTGGCCTGAAGAGGAGGAGGCACGAACGAAGAAGAGTGGGGAACAACCCTCACAGTCGAAGATAACTAAAAAATGGGAGGAGGAAACATGAAAGAAGATGAAATACACTAAGAAGCCTCTAGTCATCACCATGACAGAGGACGATGTCGAGCTAGTGGCAGACAAAGTCGAGGATTGGGGGAAGATCTTGTCTACGCAGCTGAGGTGTAGAGGGAGGAGATCATGGCGAAGCTAGTGGATTTCCATGATACTCTCCAAAGGATGCATATTTTTTCAATCCAGCAGCCTACAAAACAACAGCCAAAGAATACACAACAACCCCCTTTCGTAGAAGGAACAAGAGGAAACAGTGGAGATAGTGGTGAAGGGAAGCGACACTTTCATGGTCACCCAACAGATGTTGCGAGTTTATGAGGAGACAACACAGAAACCAGTTGGGGACATCGACCAACTTGAGTTGGTGATGGCGCAAATACCTACAAAGGAAATATACAAGCTACAAGAAAATGTTATGTAGGAAGCTGAATCTAGAGCCCACGCAGATGCCACCAAATTGGAAGTTGGTAAGGAGATTACAGAGATGCTACAGATTACATGTGACTAGTTGAATCTAGGGAAGGAGGATGAGAAGAAATGAGAAGACATATTAGAGAAGTGACTGGCAGCAGTCTACAACATCATCCCAAACTGCGTGTAGGAGCCAAATGACACACATGAAGGGAAATTTCATAAGATTGCACAGGTCATGGAGTACTAAAAAAAGGAGATTACAGATCTCACAGAGAAACTAACTCCTACACCTCTGGAAATCATAGAGAAAAGGGAACAGGAAGCTACTGCGCACATCAACAATATTGTGTAGGAATCCAAGGATGTGCAGGAACTATATGATATAATTGCTCAAATATGGGCCATCTTGGAAGAGGATGAGAAAATATAGTAGCTAGACCAAAAAAACGAGAAGATAATGTTCGACATCCAGGAGTTAAGATAGTAGCAGAAGGAAATGGCCATCCTTGAGAGGATGAGGAGTGCACCTGATATGAAGGACCTGCAGGAAGAGTTGAAGGCCTCTCAGGTTGACAAACAAACAAGACAGGCTCAACTAGAGCCATTAAAATAGGACACAAAGGATGATTGAAGAATTTCAAGAAGCGAAATGGGTAATAGAGAAAATGCATGCATAATGCAGACAAGCGCTAGCAGAGCACATTAGAGTGCAGAGTGTGGAGAAGCTGACAAAGTAGAGCACACATATTTAGGAGAAATTCAATCACTTTTCCAAAGTGTTTGACGAGTTGCAGCTTACCATCCAGAGTGTGAGATAAGGCGTAGTGGCTCGAGATGATCCACATGTCAGTGTTGGGGGCCTGTTGGTGTAGGCCTATTTTGGGAGAAGAATACATTTTTTGGGCGCAGGCCTATTTTTGGAGACAAAGAGCTATTTTGGAGCACATGCCATAGGTGGCAGAAAAGAACCATGCATAAAAGGAAGGAAAAGCAGCATGCAGAAGGAGGAAAAATAACGTGGTGTGCATGCAAAGACCTAACCATGTTAGGGTTCGGGTTTTGAGAAAAATGTAATGGTTATAAGCTAGTAGATTAGTATAAATAAATACCTAGCACGTCTAGGTAGAGGTTGTTGATTGTTGATTAGTTGGTTATTGGTGGTTTAGGTGAAGAGATATAGTTTTTGAGTTGAGTAAGCTAGGTTCTGAGGGTTAGGTCACAGGCTATGGATCCTGGTGTGATCTAGTCTACCTCACTGAGGGTATTTACCCTCATTTTGATTGTAATCCAAGAAGATGTAATGCGCACAATGCATATTTTTCATAAGAATTAATAAAAGAGCAAAAGCGACTGATCTTTGTGGACGTAGCCCCAGGGGGATGAACCATGGTAAATCTAGTGTGTTAATGTGTTTGAATGGTTTCTTTGATGTTATGTTATGAATCAATTACATAATGAATGGTAATATAGCTAATCATAACATGCATGCATAGTTAGATGAATGAATGAACACTAGATTATATGAATGAATAATGATATTGATGCATGAGGAAAAGAATCAATATACAGCCTTAATCCCTTCCTAGACTGCAAACACTTGAGTATTGCAGTCCCCCATAAATCTATCTCAGGTGAGACTGTGTTATGCACTCTATGTGCAATGTTTCCTTCTGATTTACTAGGAGGTCCAGTAGTTTTGACGGTTTTTTTTGAAACCTATTTAGAACGGAACCTGGGTTAGCCCAAGCATCCAACAGAAACCCTACTGAAGAGAAAATAAATGTGTTAGTATATGTAGGTTGTGATTCCATATCCAATAGATGAATAGGAAAATTTCAATATTTATGGAAAGAAGGATGAGGTTGTAGGGGTCATCATGACCTACATCTCGCAAGAGATTCGATTTCAACTCAGTGGAATCAACCATCCTCATCAATTTTAGAAGAATATAAACTTGTTGTTTGATCAAGTCAATGAGAGCCACATCATGTAGTTGGAGAAAGAATTTATCTCTCTTTATCCTCATTCTTTTGACAGATTGGAGAACTATTTGGTGCATGTCAAAGAACTCCAGTTGAAATTGGAAAAATATGGAAAGAATTGTTAGAATAAGAATGGACAACTCATCGATCTATTCCCGATGAAATTGAGAACACCATTCGACATGTTTGTATAGAATTTCTACACCAACTGAAAAGAACGCAAGGAATATGGTATGAAATACACCTTTGATGATTTATGTGGTCTTCTGATTACCGATCAACACAAACTACTTGAAGAAGGAAAGATTGGTGGTAAACACCAAGACTAATTTCTCAAGGGAAAGAGCGAGATGGATCCCAAGGATAGAGTACAGTTTGATTCCTCTACATAGAAACCCACATACCATGACCAGCAACTTCAGAGACAGATAAATGCTCCCTAGCGAATTCAAAATATGAAGGCATATTAGTATTGTGGAAAGACTGGACATGTGGAGAAAGTATGCTATAAGAAGTGAGATGATTTAAAGGAGAATCTTAAATGCCTTGAAGTAGAAACGTCCATTGTACGCCGACCCACTGATAATTTCACCTTCCAAGTTGAGAATTTTGAGGCCTTACTATCTCATTCTACACAAAATGAAAGGGTAGTCAACTCTAGGTGAACTCATAATATGGCTAAGGATTCCTCCTTGTTTATGTGGTTGGATGAAGCTAAGGAGAGGAAAATATACGTTGTTGTTGAATTTTCTTTGTATGTTGTTGGTCAAGGTGATGTTGTTTGTTGACATAAGAATATTTTCGACATTTATCATGTGCCAAACCTCAGTGCCAATCTGTTTTATGTTCCTTAGCTAACACATAAATACAATATTGTTGAATTTTGGCTAGATCGGTTCTATGTTCATGATTTAAAGAAAGGCAATTTAATTTTTTCCAGCGGGCTTCTCGACCTGATGGACAATTTTTACAAATTTCGTGACACGACTCGACCTGACACAAAACCACTTGTAATTTTTTCTCACATTGACGAGTGAAGTCGAATATGGCATGAGAGATTCAAACATCTAAATTTCCGAAGTCTACAGTCACAGGAAACTCAAAACATAGTTGTTGGTTTATCGAAGGTGTTTCCCCATGAAGGAGTCTGTAAGGGTTGTTTACTGTGGAAGCATCATCAAGCACCATTTGATTATGGAAGAGTGTGGCGAGCACAAAATATATTGGAGTTGGTTTAGAGTGATGTATGCCACATCTATTTACCTTCATTGGTAGGTACAAGGTATATTTTAACTTTTATTGATGATTTCTCTCATTTCACATGGGTCTTTTTTGTTAGGAAAACATGATCATAGAGTAATAAAATAAAACAATGAAATAAAACATAGAAAATACAGGATATAATAGAGACACAAATATATGTGGTTCAAAAAATGTGCGCTATGTCCACCAGAGAAATTGTTAGGCCCTTCCTTTATTATTGTCCAACAAATGAAGGGATACAACCTAAAGCACACCTGATCTGGATTATTTTGAGGACGAAATGAGAGAGGAGATATAACAAAGAAATATACAAATATATTGAAAGAGAGCCAACAATATAATAGAGATATATCATATATATAACAAGAGGCACATATACACAATAATACACAATTTCTATTAATGAGCAAAATGTACAGAACTGTAAAAATACAGAGTGAATTAACTTGCTAGAATCGTGGCATCTTATCTCTAAGAAGAGATGTGATGGCTACGCTCATTCACAAAAAGATGATGTTTTCAATTATTCTCTAAAATCCTTTTTTTAAATAAATAAAATCCAAAACCCTAACCTCGGAAGATGAAAATCCAAAAGGTTTGTGGGCTCCAATGGGGGTAGTTGACACGTCAACTTCCCGAGGGTGTAACATTTGCATACGATCTATGTTTGGTGTGTTCGATAACTCATCATAAAGGTATATCAAAGAAGTAAAAATTACACCAGGAGTAAGGTTATGAAATTGGCAACCCTGGCCCCCCAAAATTCCAGAAAAAATGTCGTTTAGGGCCTCAAAATGAACCCGAAAGTTTGGGACTCGAAAAACTGTAAAAAAATGCCAAAATAGAAAACTGTTCTTTGAGCTAGTGGAATAGGTGGGTGGCCACTAATATCCATCTGGATCAATTATCCCTCCTTAGGAAACAATGGTCTCCATTGCATTGAGTTCCCATGGGATATGGGAAAGCATTTGCTGAATCTGAGCCTTGGTGAGTTTCTTTCCTTCCTGAAGAAGTTGTGTTGCTTGGCTTGTGGAAGGCTATCGCGAACTTGATGTAGGTGGGGTTGGACCTTTTTAACCAGTTCGACTGCATGAGATGACGATGTGCAAAAGGAATCTTTTTTCTTTTCTTCAATCTTGTCGACATGGTTTTGCTAGATAGAAGGGCTTGGACATAGGTCGTAGTGGTCAGGGTGTCCTTCCATTCACCTTCTGCCCAAATCGCTAAGAAGCTAAACTTTTTCATATGAGAGAAGAATTTGGTGCACTATTTTGTCGAAAACATAGTCGGAACTACCTTTGGTATCATGTAGAGGTGATCCCCTAGAATAACAATGAAACTACGGGGTTGAGACTCGTAAACAACATGGCGCTTCCACATATATAGTTGGCCCAAAATAACATCGCAAACATCCAGTGGGGAAACATCACACAATACCTCATCCTTGAAGGGATTGATTTCATAGGACAGGCAACATTGTTGGTTGACATGAATATCGCATCCTTGATAAAGCCACCCAATGTTTTGTGTTTGCAGGTGTGGTGTTGTTGTCAATTATAACTGTTTGATGACCTCTGCTGAGATGAGGTTATTTTTTATTTCTCTATCAATAATGAAATGAAACAGGGTCCCCTTTACCCACATCTATGAATGGAAGAGGTGCTCCCCCCTCTTTAGGATCTGTTGGTTCTTCTGGTTGGATTCTTGTGGTTGCGATAGGGGTAGTGGGGTTTGCCTCAATGATTTGTCTCCTTCCATTATTTTCTGAATCATATTTTGAATCAGAGTTCAACTCTTTTTCTTTGATCTCGGCCACCAATGCATGTTTTGAGAAACATTCATTAGTGTTGTGCTAAGGGATTTTGTGAAAATCACACCACTTTCTAGTGTCCTTATTTATATTTATGTTACCCTTATTTCCCTATGGCTTGGACTGGTTTTCTAGAGGTTTTCTGTTAGGGTCTCCTTTACCATACTTTGGATGTTGTTGATTTTCATACCCAAAATCCTGTTTGTTCTGGTGCTTAAATTTTTTCTCTATTTTGACAGTATATCAATAAGTAGCTCCAAGCAATGAGATGTCCATAAAATCCATTTCAGTTTAGATGTACATGTGTAGAGCCCCATGGTATTTTAGAACCAAATTCTACTCAGAATATTTGACACCTAGCTTGGTTCACATGGTATGGAAGGTATTGGTGAACTCTGACACTGCTTGACCCCTCTCTTGATGCAACATGGTCCATCTCATGCATTGTTCTTCATAGTTTCTAATAGGGTCATATTGTTCCTCGATGACATTTAAGAAATATTCCCAAGTGGGTTCGACCTCGAACATTCCAAACTCATCTGTGGAAATTTTCTCACAGTAACTTTCCCACCAATGTTTGACATGGGGGAGAGTCTTAAGGAGCGTGAAGGAGATATTTTCCATGTTAAAGAAATTGTGCATAGAGAAATAACCTTCTAGTAGATTTAATCATTTTTCCAGAGCACCCGCATCTATCTGACCTTCAAATACGAGAATATCAAAACTAACTTGTACCTTGAAAGGAGATGTGCCTCCAAAGTGATTGCTTGTTGAATAAACATATGTTGTTATTGTCAGGTGTCGAAGGATTTGAAAAACATTCTCCATCATTTCATCCCTTTGTTGCGTGAGACCTTGTTCAAGCAACAAATTAATATAATTTCCTTCTCCATGGAGGGTTTCTTTGGCATGCGATAACAATTGTACTCAAGAGAGACAAGCTCGAGACCCAAATTTCTATACTCGAACCTTGTCGGGGACATGCACCGAAAAAAATGACCAAGATCATCCTTCTCTGATACCATTGATCCAGATTATTTTGAGCAGAAAATGAGAGAAGAGATATAACAAATAAATATACAAAGATATTTCAAGAGATACAATAATATAATAGAAGTATATTAGATATATAACAAGAGACATAGATATATAGTAATACACAATCTCTATTAATGAGAAAAATGTACAGAACTCTAAAAATACAGAGTGAATGAACTCACTAGAAGTGTGACATCTTATCTCTAAGAAGAGATGTGACAGCTATGCTCATTCGCAAGAACATAATTTTTTCAATGAGGATCTAAAGGCATTTTTTTAAATAAATAAAATCCAAAACCCTAACTCCAGAAGATGAAAAGCCAAAAGGTTTGCGGGCCCCGATGGGGTTAGTTGATATGTCAGCTTTCTAAGGGTGTAACGTTTGCATGCAATCTTTGTTTGGGGCATTCTACACCTCATCGAAAATGTATATCCAAGAAATACAACTTTCATCGGGGGTTGAGGTATGTTGTTGGCATCTCGTAGCCCCCCAAAAGTCCAAAACAATGTCGTTTACTGCCTCAAAACAACCTCGAAAGTTTAAGACTCGAAAAAGTGTAAAACACTGCCAAAACAGAAAATTGTTCTTTGAGTCAGTGGAATAGGTGGGTGGCCACCGATATCCATCTGGATCAACACCCACTATGACTTCCTCTTCTTTCTCTCACAATCGCTTCTTTCGGAATACAATATTTACTCTCATCTACCGCCACAATACAATTCCCTCATACATAAAAGAGGGTTTCCTTGTAGGGAAAAATATACAGTAATATACATAGATATTGAAGAAAGAAAATAATATAAAAGAGATATATCAAATATATAACAAGAGGCACAAATATACAGTAATACAAAATTTCTATTAATGAGCGAAATGTACAAAACTGTAGAAATACAAAGTGAAAGACTTGCTAGAATGGTGGCAACTTATCTCTAAGAAGAGATGTGATGGATACTCACGTTGACAAGAAGATGATTTTTACAATGAGTTCCCAAAGGCCTTTTTAACATAAATAAAATCCAAAACAATAACCCTGAAATATGAAAAGCCAACAGTTTTGTGGACCCCATTTTTGGTAGTTTGGTGTATCAACTTCCCGGGGGCATAACTTTAGCATACGATCTTTGTTTGGGGCGCACAATAGCTTGTTAGAAAGGTATCAATGAGGAGATTCGTTTTTGGGGACAAATTGGAGCCTTTGGCTATTAATAAATTTCAAGAACGTGAAAAATCATCGTTTAGGCCCTCAAAATGACCCCAGAAGTTTAGAAACCAAAAAAATGCTAAACATAGTATGTTGCCAACAAAATGTTTTGAACCAGTTGAAATACGTGGATGGACACCAATATCCACCTAGATCAATCCTCCCTCCTTGGGAAGAAATTGTCTCCATTGCGTTGAGTTCCTGAGGGAGAGGGGAAAGCGCT
This sequence comes from Picea mariana, assembly GCA_032191745.1. Taxonomy (NCBI): domain Eukaryota; kingdom Viridiplantae; phylum Streptophyta; class Pinopsida; order Pinales; family Pinaceae; genus Picea; species Picea mariana. The sequence continues at coordinate 29,765 of JASDQU010736479.1, forward strand.
TGTTGAATCTGAACCTTGGTGAGCTTCTTTCCTTGCTGGGGAAGTTGCAATGATTGATTTGTGGGAGGTTGTTGAGAACCAAATGAGATCATTATATGTAAAAGGAACCTTTGTGCTTTGCTTAAATATTTTCAACCTCCTTTTGTTGGATAGAAGGTGCTTGGTGTAATATCCCCAAGGATGAGCCCCAGTTGTATTTATAAATTGTAAACATGTTTTCTAGGTTGGTGAGTTGAGTGTTCATAAGCTGGTGGGATTATGTGTTTACTAGGAAGGAGAGCCTAGGTGTTAAAGGCCAGGAGCCTGATTTTGTATATGTAATTATGTAGATCATTAATAAAATATAAATATGTAATGTCCCCCACCTCTTAGAGAGGTGATGTGGAGACTCAGTGGCCTAGGCACCCCCACTAGGTCATAGTCTTACACTAAAGGGGGAAGTCAAGGAGGATAAAGTTATATTTTTAAGTTGATTTAAGAAAGGAAAAGGGATTAAGGGTAAAAGATAACTCAATAGAAGAATAGAAGATTAACCCTGGGAGTTAACCTAACTCAATAGAGAATTAGAAGGAAAAAAGTATAAGTAAGAGGTTGGGGCGCACCTATTAGGCATTCTCGTTTTGGATTAGCATTTGCTATTTCTCTTGAGCATTCAGTTTGGGGTTTTGCTGTACAACCCCTTGTGAGAAACTCAGTGGTGAAATGTCCACTCACCTTGTTCCACAGCTTGGTCTCGGGGATGAAAGACTCATCCACACCATTCTAGTCTCAACCCATCTCCATCTAGCACTTCAGAAGGTAGCAGGCCATACTATTCTTGTGTTTCTAGCAAGGGCTCACCATCATCTAGAGGGAGGTTCGATCCATCTTATCCTGAGGGCCTGGGGCCATTACGAAAATTGGGTTTTGTTTGCAGGGGCAGGACCATCAGTTTGAGGGATTTTCTGGAGGGTTATCATCATTCTACATTTGTCTGCAGATTGGGATGTCTTGGAGCCATAGGGGACGTCCTATGATTTAGTAAAACTCAGATCTAGGGAGATCTGCTTGAGATCTGAGTCCGAAACTTCTCCCACGGGATTCTCATAGCTCGATCTATATTCTTGTAGAGTTTCAAAGCATTTGGAGGCCTCCTTCATCAGGGCCGAACCAGCTAGGGTTTCAGTCATCTAGTGGGGCGCACCATTCAGTGGAGGAATTCAGATCTACAGGGTTTGAGAGTGGATTTGGGAATTTGGACATCTGGGTTGTCCTTACAGTTGCCCAATCTATCATTTGGCATATTTCTCGGAATGATTGGACACTTTTGGTAGTAGGGCCGAATTATTGAGGGCTTCAACATTCTAGCAAGGCGTGGCACTTTTCAGCTTGGAGGTTGAGCATTAGTACGGCTCATATCTACTTGATTCAGTCTTCATTGTATATCCAGCCTTTGGAGGATTATTTTGTACTGTCAGGAGCATTTTGTAGCAGCTCATATCTATTGCTTGTACGACCATCTGAGGTTTATGCCAGATCGACCNCTACAGGGTTTGAGAGTGGATTTGGGAATTTGGACATCTGGGTTGTCCTTACAGTTGCCCGATCTATCATTTGGCATATTTCTCGGAATGATTGGACACTTTTGGTAGTAGGGCCGAATTATTGAGGGCTTCAACATTCTAGCAAGGCGTGGCACTTTTCAGCTTGGAGGTTGAGCATTAGTACGGCTCATATCTACTTGATTCAGTCTTCATTGTATATCTAGCCTTTGGAGGATTATTTTGTACTGTCAGGAGCATTTTGTAGCAGCTCATATCTATTGCTTGTACGACCATCTGAGGTTTATGCCAGATCGACCATCTATTGTATTGATCTTACATTGCTCATAATAAAAAAGTCAGATCTTTGCTTGTGCTTCTACATCTTGAATACATTGTGATCTTCATGTGTTGATGAATCTTGTATGCACTTAATAACTCAATAAATACTTGCACATCAATAGATCAGTAGTAGTTAGTGATTCCAAGAAAATATTTGGCTTGGGATCATTACAGTGGTATCAGAGCTTCGATCCTCCAAACCTGTGGAAGGATCAGCGCATGAAAAGGTACAGCGGTATCCTTATGGGTCGGAGGAAGAAATCCAACAGTGAAACAGAGGCCAAGATGGAGGGATCCGAAGATGACCATGAAGCTTTAGACTCGACTCTCGTAGCAACAAAATTTAACAAGTTCTAGCAATCTGTCAACTGCACGGAAAGCACATTGGTCCAATATTTGGATGAATACCATGAAACCAACAGGAAGGGACAGGCCGAGCTTTATGAGACATTGAAGAAAGTTGACGAGAACCTGTAGATAATGAACATGAACCAATCCAAGCTAACTGCATTTCTAATGGAAATGGTACATAAGGGGAAAGACCCTGATACTTATGGGCATAAGGAGGCTGATGGATCTAGTGGGATCCATGAGGAGATCAGACATAATTAGGAGAAAGCTTCCAGATCTGAGGGGAGTTTGGAAGGAGACACACTCCAGGTTCAAATGGGTAGCAGGATCAATTCGAGGAGATACATACCCACATTCATAGATGAATAGCTTGGTCGACATATGAGTGGATGAGCCAACCCGAGACCATATATGCCCACATTCTCAGATGAGCTAGGGCAACAGGGATTTGGTTGAAGATTTTGTGGGACAATTGGCGAGGAGTACCAATGAATACTATAGTTTAGATATGAAGATCCAAAAATAGATGTCCCTAGATCAGTATTGTCAACTCAAGTTCAGAAATCAACCTAGGATGAACAACAGAGGCAGTTTTGAGTTTGAACGAAGAGCAGGAAAAATAGAAATTCCATACTTTGATGGTACGGCCAAGATGACAGCTCAATCTTGGGTACAAAAGTTGGATACTTACCTGCAACTCAACCCCGTGAGAGAGATTGAGGCCATCAAATTCGCCACTATGTACCTAGATGACAAGGCTCATGACTCGTGGTATCATGGACTCACCACACTCGGCCACAATCAAATTGTATCCTATATAGAGTTCACTCAAAGGCTCATTGATAGATTTGACCAAGGAGATCCTGAGCTACATTTCTGGGAGCTTACCCAACTCAAACATACAGGTACAGTTGAAGTGTATATTGATTAATTTCAGAGATTGGCAGTTATGGTACAGGATATGTCCCCAACAAGGCTCATGATGCTTTTCATAGAAGGGTTGATGGAACCCTTGAAGGGTTGGGTAAAGGCCTTTAAACCCCACAACCTACAGGAGGCCATTTGGAAGGCAAGGGATTTGGGGCCAGCTGTGAAGCCTAGATTCATACCCAGACCACCTCTTAACAGTGGAGGAAGAGATCAAACACCTCCAATGAATCAAGGGGGACATGACCCAAAGGTATTTGACAGGGGTCGTGGTAGGATAGATGACAATGCCAGAAGGGAACTAAGGAGAAAGAAACTCTGCTTCACTTGCAAAGAACCATGGAATCCATCACATAAGTGCATGGGACATGGCCAGGTTCACTATATAGAAGTTACCTCGGACAATGAAGAGGAGGAAGAGTATGTTCAGATACAAAACATTGAGGCTGAAACTGCAAAGACAGGAGAAGAGGAGGTTCCAAAACTTGGCTATGCGGCTGGAGATAAGGATACCTTGGCATCTATCAGCAGGGTACCCAAGTTCAACACCTTCAGAATGAGAGGGGTCTTGCAGGGACAGTGAGTCTTGGTTCTGATTGATGGAGGAGCTTCCCACAATTTCATTGATGAGGCATTACTAAAGAGGAGGAACATACCTACAGTAGAGTTTGAAGGGTTCAAAGTAGAGGTAGCAGGCAGGAGTACTATGCCCTGTGACAAATACATACCAAGTATGAAAATCACCTTAGGAAGGCATGAGTTAGTTCAGGATGTGTATGTGATGGATCTTCCTGATACCAACATCATCCTAGGGGTGTAGTGGCTCAACACTTTAGGTCCCATCACCACCAATTACAAGACCATGGAAATGTCCTTTGTAGAGGAAGGAGGACGAAAGGTTGTGCTCAGAAACATGATAGGTAACTCCGCCAGAGTGGTCATGACCAAGAGGATGGAAGCCATCTTCAGAAGGGAAGAAATTGTATACGTAGCAGAATGTAAAGTCTCAACACGAGTGGACGAGAAGGGAAAGGTGCACTATGCTCCAGAGATTAAAAATATCCTTGACAATCACCATAAGGTGTTTGGGCCAATTCCTCCGGGGGTTCCACCAGACAGGGGGTTTGAGCACATTATTGAGCTAGAAGCAGGGGCTAAACCAGTTATCACCACACCCTATAGGCATCCCAAGAAGTATAAAGATGAGATAGAGAAGGCCATCAAAGAGCTTCTAGACATGGGACACATCAGGCTGAGTTCAAGCCTTTTCGCTTCTTCAGTAGTCTTGGTTAAGAAAAAGGACGGAATGATGAGAATGTGCATTGACTTCTGGGCTTTGAATAAAAAGACGATCAAAAACAATTACCCCATACCCAGGATTGATGAGTTCTTGGATGAGCTACATGGAGCTATCTGTCTCACAAAAATTGTTCTCCGTTCGGGCTGCCATCAAATCAAGATGAGGGAGGAGGACATCTCAAAAATAGGCTTTAGGTGTCACTACGACCATTATGAGTTTTTGGTAATTCCCTTTGGGTTAACCAATGCCCCAGCCACATTCCAGTCCTGCATGACCCATGTGTTAAACAAACAGCTGAGGAAACACTTGTTGGTATTCTTTGATGACTTACTCATTTACAGAAAAACTTGGGAGGAACACCTTCGACATGTGGGCCAAATCCTCTCAATCATGGAAGAACAGTCACTATATGCCAAGGAATCCAAGTGTGAGTTTGGGATGATAGAGGTACTCTACTTGGGACACATAATAGGGGCAAAAGGAGTACAGGTACACTAGGAGAAAATAACATCCATTAGGGAATGGCCTACTCCAAAGACACTCATAGAACTGAGGGGATTCTTGGGCCTATGCACATGCTATAGGAAATTTGTTAAAGGGTTCTCTCAACTGTGCGCACCCTTGACTGACCTAACAAAAAATGGGTCCTTCAGATGGAGTGACGAGGCCCAAGCCATGATGGAAAAAATGAAATAATTCATGAGTACCTGTTCAGTTCTAGCTCTCCCAGATTTTGGCATACCCTTCACCTTGGAGTGTGACACATTGAGGGAAGGTATAGGGGCCGTGTTGATGCAGAATAGGAACCGCATTGCCTATGAAAGTTGGAAAATCAGAGGTCCTGAACTACTTTACAGAATTTACGACAAAGAAATGTTGGTTATCATGCATGCACTAGCCAAATTCAGACAATATTTGGTATGTGCAAGGTTTGTGGTTAAATCAAATCATAACAGTCTTAAATATCTACTGGAGCAGAAAGATTTGAATGAAAGAAAACAGAAATGGGTAAGAAAAATATAGGCCTATGACTTTGACATTAAATTTTCCAAGGGGAAGAACAACGCAGTAGCCGATGCATTATCCAGGAGGCCATCCATTTTTTCCATGTTCGGTATGTCAGTTGACTGTGTTAGCGACATCTATTGTATAGGGGTATTCTCCTCTCTAATTTTAGGCCTCTAGTGTAAACGCATAGAAGTGGGGTTTGAAAGCTAGTCGGATGTGTTTTATTCAAGGGCCGCAGCCATAAGTGCTGAGTGCAGCTCACAGAAGAAGTCCATTTCAGGCTTAAAATCAAGTGAGCGAGCAGTCTGATTTCAACGGCAAGGATCAATTGATGAAGCAGATCGATGATCATTGGGTTTTCATGGCTTTCAAGTTGCCTGGGATTTAACATGAAGGGTAGTGCCCAGAGTTTAGGGCAAGTATGGGTCGTCCAATCCAATTGGGACAGGTGGCGGCCAGTCAATGTATCAGGGATCAATGTTTTGGGAGACAAGGAGCCTCCCATTCTTTACAGATGAAATCGTCGATCGGTGAAATGCTGAAAGAACCTTTGGAGTCGAGCCCACGGTCTTAGCATGAGGTCACGTCAAGCGAGCCTATGGATGAAGTGGGCCCCCTTTTAAATAGCAGATGCTACCTCATCCGTTTATCTTAAGGACACGCGGTGCACAACCGTGCCATGTTAGCATTCGGGCATTCGAGGAGTAAGCGCTCCTCTTCATTTCACCTCTCGAAACCTCGAATCCTGAAGTGCCGAAAGCACCCAGAATCGGGCCCTTGGTTTTGGCGTCTGATCACAAGGAGTAGGCCTGGAGGATGGGTACTAGCATTTATCGTTCTATACAAAAGGGAGACCAAAAGTGTTGAATTGAGTTTCAGAGGAAGGGGGCACTGTGTTCTCCACACGCCGATTTGACGTAATATAAATCTCAGTACCTACTGGGTATGAATGAAGAAGACAAAAGGGTGGTTGAAACCTCGCCTCACTCAATAATTGCAAAGTATGGATATTTTGGCTAAAAGACTACTCGAGAAGGTCCTCTGTACTAGTTCTATTTATGGAAGCCATGCCGAGTCTTCAACTCGCCAAGGAGGTCTGCTCATGCTAGCTTAGCTCTTAATGGCTCAACTACTTCCCTTGCAGGAGCCATGCGCAGTTAAGGTGGCGTCTGACAAAGAATAGTCGTCCGAATTTGGCTGAAGGGACACCAAGTCTTGGGTGCATGATTGGCCAAAGTCTGCATGCGCAGACTGTCAGAAGACATGCAGACGCAATGTTTTTAATGCGGCATCTTGTTTTTGCTGTTGTGGTTGCTTTTGAGTATATGTAGGTGTTTTTTTCATTTTTGTAAGGATCGATGGTTGAGCTAGGCTCCCGATTGTAAAGTTTTGATGCAGCGCTGGTCGCTCTGGTTAATGTATAAGGCATTGGAGACTTCTTACTTTATGGATGTCAGCCTCTTTTTCCATCTCTTTGTCTACTGTGTTAGAACAACTTGGAATTGGAGGATCTAGTTGAGTTGTGCTGTTGTAGGATGATGTAGGTTGGATCACTGCAACAGTTGCAGCGTTTCTAATCAATTCTTATGTTTTCTTAGCACTGGAATGGCTTGGAATTGGAGGATCCAGTCGAGTCACCCTTCAGCTCCTTGAAACTCTGGACCAAGAGGATCTTGGCTTCTGAGTTTTTCTTCTTCAAGCTTTCGAAGGCCTGTTTCCCGAGGCAGTCTTGCTCACCCTTCTCACAAGTCTTCCATCTACCACCCTTTAATCAACTTACTGACGGAAGTTGGATCAAGACCTCCCTTGATTTCTACATACCAGACCCTGGTTCCTGTGTCAATGTTGTTTTCATGGGTCTCTTTCCATTCGACCACCCCCATTTATTAAATCGTGACAGTAAAAACTGATGGGCATCGGGCTCTGCTCCTGTAAGCAATCCAGGAGTGGCGTCTGACGCTAACATTTCTGGTGTCGTTGTCGGGGACGAAGTTGAAGGTTTTCCCTGGGCATAATGACATTGAGCCTTTGATTTTGAAGGTGCATCAGACATCAGAGCCCTTCAAGATTGCTACTGTGTACCTGGTGACTCCACTGTGGCGACTCCATTGTTTCCACTTCAATGTTCAGTTGTGGCTACTGTTGGCACACCTGAAAGTTGACCCAGAGGAGCTTTCTTGAGAATGTTTCAGCAGCTACTTTCTCAGCCTGAGAAGCTTCCTGGGGTAACAACAACGTTAGGATCTAGCCTTTGATGGTGAACAAGGACCAGACATGTTCAAATCTATGCATCTTTCACCTGGCGACTCCATGATTCAAGGATCGATTGGTGACTCCACTGGTTTGATATGGAGAAAATCCTTGCTCGCAAGTTTGCTCCTTTTAATTTTTCTGCTATTCCTGGTTTTCCTAATGTTGCCCCCTCTCTGAATGAATGGGGTGATTATTTTCCCATATTTGGAAAATGTGAAGAGGACAACCCTATTCATCATCTCAGTGAGTTTCATGAACTCATGCGTCAGTGGGAGATACATCATGAGGATGTATTACTTAAGATGTTCATGTTCTCGTTAGCAGGGGATGCACGTAAATGGTATCATTCTTTACCCCCTGCTAGCATTTCTTCACTCTCAGAGTTTCATGCAGCTTTCATTGCCTATTGTCAAGAGTTTTATTCCTCTGATTTAATTTATCATAACTGTGGTGAGGGATACCACAACTCTGTACAAAATTAAGCTATTTTTGACATAGGCTGTGAGGATAATCCTGACAACCTGGATCAGAAATCATTCCTTTCTCCTCCACATTCGTCTGCATCTGAGGAGTGTTATGGAAGTAATGAAGATATCAGGGAGGAAGAAGACACCCTGAGTGAGCTGAGGGAACAAGTGAAGTATCTCTCTGTTCAATTAGAAAGGTTTAAATCTGAAGACTATGTAGAGGATTTTCCAGCCTGGGAGGAAGAACATGACCTGAGTGAACTAGTGGAGTAGGCGATATTCACCACTCCCCAATGTGCAAAATTGGAATCTGAAGACAGTGAAGAGGATTTTCCAGTCTTCGAGGTAGATGATATAAGTAGCTTTTTTGAAGAGATTATTGAAGATTTCTTGGATGCGTTAGCATCTACCCCCGATGAGCCTACTGTCTCAGATTTAAACGAAGAAGACATTGTGGAAGAGGATTGCTCTCTCTTCCTTCATGAGATTTCCCATGATGTATTTACATTTGGGATTGAAGAGAAGGATCGAGAGACCTTTCCCATTTTACAATATGGGGGAGTGCATGGAAAAGAGGAGGAGGAACCAGAGGAACGACTGAGCACGCATTTATTTTTCTATCCAGAGCCAGTCAGCGAGCAGCCACCACCCGAGATCAGTGAGCCTATGATAGTTTTCCACTCACCTGTACTTGTCAGAGATATTCAGCCACATGAGAACAGTTGTGTAGCAGAGGAGGCTACCTGTCGCCAATTTTTCGAAATTTGCCACTCATTCTATGATCCTGTCAGCAAGTACATGGAGTGGCATTTCCCCTATGCCTTGGAGCCGCCCTATTTCATCTCAACTCCAGCTTGCAAGGAGGATTTGAAGATTGTAACCGTTCTGCTGTCACGGTTACACCATCTGCTGATGATCATTGACAGAAGGAAGGAGCTTCTATCCAAGAAGCTGCTCGAATGGATATGGTGGAAATCATCTTTCACCTAGCCCCATGTAAAGTGTTTTATTAGTTTAGGATTGTATATAAATAAGCTCCTTTGAGCATGTATCTTTATTTTGTTTCTTTTATTTTTTGTCTTGTATTTTCAACAGGGGGTGTTTTGAGCTCGACTCCATAGCCCAAAAGCAAGGCACTGAAACTGCAAAATGAGTTCTTAGAGCATCAAAGGGATGACTCTATCCCCCATGGAGCCTAATGTTAGCGATATTTCTTGTATAGGGGTATTCTCCTCTCTGATTTTAGGTCTCTGGTGTAAACGCATAGAAGTGGGGTTTGAAAGCTAGTCGGATGTGTTTTATTCAAGGGCCACAGCCATAAGCGTCGAGCACATCTCACAAAAGAATTCCATTTCGGGCTTAAAATCAAGCGAGCGAGTAGTCTGATTTCAACGGCAAGGATCAATTGACGAAGCAGATCAACGGTCATCAGGTTTTTTGGGCTGTCAAGTTGCCTAGGATTTAGCATGAAGGGTAGTGCCCATAGTTCATGGCAAGTCTGGGTTGTCCGATCCAATTGGGACAGGTGGCGGCCAGTTGGCGTATCGGGGATCAGTGTTTTGGGAGACAAGGAGCCTCCCATTCTTTACAGCTGAAATCGCCGATCGAAAAAATGCCAAAAGCACCTTTGGAGCCAAGCCCACGGTCTTAACACCAGGTCACATCAAGCAAGCCTATGGATGAAGTGGGCCCCTTTTTAAATAGTGGATGCTACCTCAGTCGTTTATCTTAAGGACACGCGACGCACATATGTGCCATGTCGACATTCAGGAATTCGAGGAGTAAGCGCTCCTCGTCATTTCACCTCTCAAAACCTCAAATCTCGAAGTGCTGAAAGCGCCCAGAATCGGGCCCTTGGTTTTGGCGTCTGATCACAAGGAGCAGGCTTGGAGGATGGGCGCTAGCATTTATCATTCTGTACAAAAGGGAGACCAAAAGCGCCGAATTGAGTTTCAGAGGGAGGGGGCACTGTGTTCTCCAGATGCCGATTTGATGTAATCTAAATCCCGATACCTACTGGGTATGAATGAAGAAGAGAGAGGGTGGTTGAAACCTCACCTCACTCATTAATTGCAAAGTATGGATGTTCTAGCTGAAAGTCTACCCGAGAAGGTCCTCTGTACTGGTTCTATTCATGAAATCCACGCCGAGTCCTCAACTCGCCAAGGAGGTCTGCTCATGCTAGCTCGGATCTTAATGGCTCAACTACTTCCCTTGCAGGAGCCATGCACATTTAAGGTGGCGTCTGACAAAGAATAGCCATCCGAATTTGGCCTAAGGGACACCAAGTCCTAGGTGCACGATCGGCCAGAGTCTGCATGTGCAGACTATCAGAAGACATGCAGACACAATGTTTTTAATGCGGCATCTTGTTTTTGCTGCTGTGATTGTTTTTGAGTATATGTAGGAGTTTTCGCCATTTTTGTAAGGATCGATGGTTGAGCTAGGCTCCCGATTGTAAAGTTTTGATGCAGCACTGGTCGGTCTGGTTAATGTATAAGGCATTGGAGACTTCTTACTTTATGGATGTCAACCTCTTTTTCCATCTCTTTGTCTACTGTGTTAGAACAACTCGAAATTGGAGGATCTAGTCGAGTTGCGTTGTTGTAGGATGATGTAGTTTGGATCACTACAACAGTTGCAACATTTCTAATCAGTTCTTGTGTTTTCTCAGTGCTAGAATGGCTTGGAATTGGAGGATCCAGTCGAGTCACCCTTCAGCTCCTTGAAACTTTGGACCAAGAGGATCTTGGCTTCTGAGTTTTTCTTCTTCAAGCTTCCGAAGGCCTGTTTCCTGAGGCAGTCTTGCTCACCCTTCTCACAAGTCTTCCATCTACCACCCTTTAATAAAATTACTAACGGAAGTTGGATCAAGAGCTCCCTTGCTTTCTACATAGCAGACCCTCGTTTCTGTGTCAATGCTACTTTTCTGGGTCTCTTTCCATTCGACCACCCCCATTTATTAAATCGTGACAATAAAACTGATGGGTGTCAGGCTCTGCTCTTGCAAGCAATCCAAGAGTGACTTCCAACGCTAACAGACTAGAAGGATCACTTGATAGTGGAATATGCAAAGGATCAGTTCGCTTGTCAGCTATTGGATGGACAAATACAAGACGACAACTTCAGGGTCATAAAGGACCTCATTCATTACAAAGGTCGAATCTTCTTAGTTCCTCGATCAGTTCTCAAAGCTAAGATCTTGCATGTGTGTCATAACTCACCAGTAGCAGGACATCAGGGCATCAGTAAGACATATAGGTAGGTGAGAGAGAGGTTTGCATGGAAAGGCCTGAAGGAGGATGTGATTAAGCATGTCAAAGAGTGCACCACATGCCAAGAAAACAAGGATGAGCACATGCACCCTGCAGGACTGTTGCAACCCCTACCCATTCCAGAACACAAGTGGGAAAGTATATCCATGGATTTCATCACCGGTTTTCCCAGAGCACAGGGGGAGGATTGCATTTTCATGGTGGTGGATAGATTGAAAAAGTTTGCACACTTCTTTTCCATAGCCATAGACTTCAGCTCGACACAGGTGGTCGAATTATTTTTCAGAGAGGTGTTCAGACTACATGGCCTACCCAAGACCATTATCAGTGACAGGGACAACAGATTCATGAGCATGTTTTGGCAAGAGTTGTTCATATTAGTAGGTACGACATTGACTCCTAGTACTAGTTATCATCCTTAGATGGACGGTCAAACTGAAATACTCAACAAATGGGTGGAAGGCTACCTCAGAAATTACATAGCAGGACAATAGAAAGCATGGGTTAGATGGTTGCACTTGGGAGAATATTGCTACAACACCACCCATCATGTATCCATAGGCATGACACCCTTTAGAGATTTATATAGCTATGATCCCCTTTCCTTTGTGGAGATTGCCTTTGGGGACAGCAGGGCACCCATGGTGCAGGATTAGGTGCAATAGAGCCAAGACATTCTCAGGGAATTGAAGGATCATCTACAGAGGGCACAAAACCAGCAGAAGGTCCAAGTAGACAAGCACAGAGTTGACTAGACTTTTGAGGTTGGCGATTTAGTCTACTTGAGGTTACAACCATACAGGCAGGCTTCCATTAAAATAAGCGGAGTGAAGAAACTGCATCCACATTTATTTGGACCCTACAGAGTTAGCAGGAGGATAGGGGTCGTATATTATGAGCTGGAGCTTCCACAGGGTAGCAGAATTTACAATGTTTTTCATGTCTTGTGCCTTACGAAATCCCTCGGTCAACACATTAGGCCTATTGAGGTATTACCCCCCATGGATGAGGAGGGACAACTTGTTTTGATTCCGGAGGAGGTACTAGAATTTCGAGAGAAGAGGCTCAGAAAATGAAGCATCAAGGAGTACCTAGTCAGGTGGAAGGATTTACCCATTGAGGATGCCACTTGGGAGCAGGAACATGTGGTAAGAGAAGCAGGTTTGGAATTGCTTGAGGACAAGAAATTTCAAGCAAGGGAGACTGTAATGTCCCCCACCTCTTAGAGAGGTGATGTGGAGACTCAGTGGCCTGGGCACCCCCACTAGGTCATAGTCTTACACTAAAGGGGGAAGTCAAGGAGGCTAAAGTTATGTTTTTAAGTTTATTTAAGAAAGGAAATGGGATTAAGGGTAAAATATAACTCAACAGAAGAATATAAGATTAACCCTGGGAGTTAACCTAACTCAACAGAGAATTAGAAGGAAATAAGTATAAGTAAGAGGCTGGGGCGCACCTATTAGGCATTCATGATTCGGCATGTTTCCGAGACTCTGAGAGGGAGGTGAAGTAGTCGATGGACTGTGTGACAATGAAGGTGTATACTCCTGGGTGGAATAGGCATGTGGGGAATGAGAGTCCGTGAGTAGTGGGCGTAAGAAGGCTCATGGAGAGAATCCTTCTGGTTGCATTGCGGAGTTTCCAGTAATCTGAGCCTAGTCTAGGATTCTCTTGCCCTGGGTGGAGCTTAGTCCCATATCAGGGGTGACCCACTGCTGAGCGTGATGAGCAGCATGGTCTATGGCTGGGAGGTTCGTGGAAGGTCTGCGCATAGTTGGTAGATTTACTCCAGCTAAAAGATAAGTATCTGTATGTGCTATTGATGCTTGAATGTTATCATGTGTTTCGTTGCATGTGGATTTACTATTAATCTTGTTTGAATCTGAATGGTAATAGTAACTATGTGTTATGTGTTTAATTTTGATTAAAATGCATGTTAATTATATATATATATATATATGCACAATTCCACAATGGTAGAATTACCCGGTCTATGCATTAGACGAGGATGTTACAGTTTGGTATCAGAGCTAAGTGAAGGCTCTGAGTAGTGTCATTGTCCATCCTGTTGGTGGCTGGGGATGTTACAAATCAGTATTAGAGCACGGTTTCAACACTAAGCCTGGATGGGCCATGTTCGTGGAAATTGAAGCAAGATTTTTGAAAGGCGTTGTTTTCAAAATGGAAAAAGCTCAAGTTCTGACCCATGGTTTCAACACTGAGCCAAGATGGGCTGGTTAATTTTTCAATGGACTCAAGGTTTCAAGTGGAAATTGTGTCTAGAGGACCAATTACAAACCTCAGAACCTTCCTCAGCGCCAATAATTTACCTTGGTCATGTTACGAAGCTAAGGAGGAGTAGCAATGTCGTAAAACCATGACAGAAGTGGCATTGGGCCACAGAGTAATGTGGACCTTATGATCTGTTTGGAAGAAGGATAATCCTTCACGACCATCAGATCTGGTAATGTTGCAATGCAATTAGCCATGAATTCCTTTGGAAATCCGTAGAGTAATAGAGTTTGTTCTGCACTGTAGGATCTGTTCGGAAGGAAGGGAAATCCCTTATGACCGTCAAACCTAGGGAAGGTGCAAAGGAGTTAACCTGGAAGCCCTTCAGACTTTGCAACTTTAGTGAAGTTTAATGTGAGAAACAAGAGAAGGGCCGAACCTCGAAGCTCCGAAGTGGATCTACACCATAGATCTGGAGAGGAGAGCTCAGTCGTTGGATCAAGCCAATGTTAAAAGGTCAAATGTATCAGTGAAGGGCGAAAGCTCCCGAAGAGTCGAAGTAGTGAGTCAAGATGACGTCACTTGGATTGACGTGGACACATGGGTTGTGTGCCACATATAAGTGGGTTCCAAACCCGTGGAATATTGAAATTTCATTTAGAACGTGACACGTGTCACCCATCTGAATGGGCCATGAGTCAACCACTAGTATTTCACCATGTGGCACTCTATATGAGCATGGTTAGTGGGACCTGATGTTACATAAAAAAGTTAAAGGTTAGAGGACCCACACTTGTGTTGATCATGATACATCAAGATCGACGACCAGGAGGAGTTGCGGGGACCCAAGTTGCATGGGAGTTAATTCTTCAAGGTGGTCCCGCAATCCAAACCACAATTTCACCAAGGGGTTACATGTCAGTGTCAAAAGAATTGAGGGATGAAATTTGGGTTACTCCAAACCACCATTGCATTCCCCCACAATTGGAAAATGTTAAGTGATGTGACGTAATGACATCACCAAAAGTGATTGGGAATGTTCATAGATTAATAGTTTGGATGTGTGGGTGAGATCCTTCGAAGCTCTGAAGACCTGAAGACCTGGAACTCGGACACGTGAGGTTCCATAGTAAGTGTCAGTCGTCAGATGTTGAGTAGATGTGGATGGTTGATCCACCCTACGTCGTGAATTCGGTAATCTAGAACTCTGAGAGATTGTTGTGTGGTGCTTTGAAATCTTCTGAAGCCGAAAGTGCGAAGACCCGAGTAAGCACCTAGTGATTTAGCACTTGGTCATGGATCATGATCACATGGATTAGGGACTAAGAGAAAGAAGCTAGTGCCCGAAAATGATTACAGAGTAGAGAAGATCTCGGAAAGAAAATGAAATCTGAACATTTTCTTAAATCATATTGGTTTGAATGCGTAAACTGGTGAAGTATTGAATAAGATTCAATTGTTTCTCTTCTTTGAGTTTTTGAGTGCAAGAAGTGCACATTGTCCACAAGGAGTGCATTAACATAGGTAAGTTAACCTTGGAGAAGCTCAGGAGAGATACCATTGAACCTCCATCAACAGAAGTGCAAGGAGTGCACATGAAGAACTTTGTGTTGAGTTCAGAGAGAGATAGAGTCACTGAGAACTCTGTAGGGCTCTGCCAGGCGGGCATCGAGCGAGTGTGAGTGTGCATAGAGAGAATTCTTTTTCGAGTTCACAAAGAAGAGTATCAGAGGAAGATACTCATATAGATGTTGAACACTTTGTAGAAAACACTCAGCAAGGTGTGCTTTGAGAAGAAGGTTTCCAGGAGGACATGAATTTTTCCTTTGAAAGGAAACAGAGGGGTCGACACCCTTAGGATACTGAGTAAATAAAAAATATCAGAAGAGATAACAAAAGGAGTGCATGGGAGATAGACTCAGTCTAAGTCCTAAATATTAGAATAGATATATATTACAAGAGAGAATATGAGATCTAGGAGGTGGACTCATAGGAGAAAGGTCAAAGGACGAAGCCTTTGAACACTGACAAACTCTTCCAAGGTGAAAGAATCAAAATCTCGGGAGGAGGAGTGTCAACAACCATCATATCGGTTGTGGGGAGGATCCTGGACCATTAGATCAGTGTCTATAAGAACAAAGGAATTGCAAAGGAGAGGAATAGATCCCATCCATTGGGTGTAAGCGTGAAGGACCAGCAACTGTTAGATCTAGAGCTAAGTGCACGAGACTTAACCCTTGTGTGTGTAGGATAAGTGGACTTGTCAAAGTCCTGAAGTCCCGAAGTGATTTGGGATTGTCCATCATAAAGGAGTACAGGTGGCATAATATCCACAACTTCGGAATTTTGTGGACAAGGAGGAGGAGAAACAACTGAATTAAATCTTGGTCGTTGATATGAAAGTGGATGCGTGGTTCCATATCTAGAACTCTGAGTACAGAGCACTCCAGAGGAAAGCAGAGGGTGAAAGCGTCGAAGTCCTGAAGGAGATCTCGGTTGTTGATCGAGGAGGAGATCGAAGGACTGTGTTGGTAGGCGAAATTGACCGTCCATCAATTGGAAGAACGGGTCTGGTCCGGGGTTGCTTAAATAACCCAATCCGTTTGGTGTAACTCGTTCTGACGGGTTTAATGGCTCCGTTAGCCAATCTAAAATCCTAAAAAGAAAACTCAAAGAAAGGAATAACTAAACTAATGATGACAACTATATATATATATATATATATATATATAGATAGATAGATAGATAGATATACATATGTTCTAATATAAATATTATAGATATTTTAAGCAAAAACTACACTAATATCACTTATATACATCATATACAATTTGCAAGTTTGAATCAAAACTTATGAAATCAAATTCGAAAGTTATCTTTGTTAAGAAGTAGATAAAGAAAGCACATTTAAAACTTTTTTTGTTTTCCTTTATAAATCTAACTAATTTTGCATAAAAAAAATACAATGAAACATAAATGTGTGGATAGTCAAAAGATGAACCATACATTCTAGTTTTAGTGATATGTAAATGATAGAAAAATACAAAGGAGATAACCTATTAGTGAGTTAGTGAGGTGTATCCAAGCATCTACATGAGTGGAGAACATCCAACTGCCATGTCTAAGAGAGAAATCTGCAAGGAACCTTGTGATTGGTCTAAATAAATTTAAAACCTGTATTAGCATCTTAGGTTTCAATGACATAAGAGGGAACACAAACATAAACCTGTGATCTCATAATTGCACATGATTACAGTAAGATAAATCTGAAGGTAATCTATGCATTTCATCATCCGATTAAAACTCAAAGATAAATCCTATCAATTTAATTGAAGAAATGATCGCAACATTTATATTTTAAGAAGAAAATTATAGATGGTATTTATAATATAACATCTTGCACATCACAGATCATTTAATCTAAAGATATCAAACCTATACATGTAGCAGGATTAACAAAACATAAATGAAAACATTATAAACAAGGGATAAAGCCAAGATGCATAAATGTTGTTTCATTAATTTCTGGAATCACTCGTCCATCCTTACAAAAATATGAAGTATTTAAAGAGTTTACAAAGGCTAAACTTCCTATCTTCTAAAATAGGATCAAATCTCAAAAAGATTTAAAAATTAAAAATATAGAGGGATAAAATCCACTCAAGATCAAACTGCATCTTCAACATTCATGAGAATTTCCTCCTATTTACAAAATAAGAAAAAGAAGATAGTTGATCGACTAAGTCCAACATGCTCCATTCCATAGGATCAACATCATATATACCATATCCTCTATCTTGATAATCTTCATGGTCTTTGACAGCTGAAACAAGTCTTCAAAGGCTGATGGATAAGTTCGAAAATCCCACCTTGGCATACAGGTCATCTTTTTCCAAAAATAGACAAGAATCTTTATCATTTCCACCTTGCTGGCACCTTCAAAACTGGAACAGACCTCTAAATCCGATGCTCTTAATTATAACTTTCATCCAGAAACCATCCTCGTGCAATTTAGAATGATAAAACTTGGATCTGTACAAAAATAATGCGTCTCTACCCTTCTGTGCATTTTCGGTGGCTAAAGAGTCAAATTTCTAACTTGTAAGCCACGGAAAGCTATGCTTTCAGTGGCTAAGAATAGTTATGAAAGCTCGCCTAAGCCATCGAAAGTTCTGTTTTAAAACTGGTTTTCAAAATTGCAAAATGCATTTTCTCTCAGCGTGTTGAACTTCAATGCTACTTCTTTGGGGCCTCTGCTATATCCTTCTCTGCAATTTTTGAAAATATGTGTTGCAAAATAAAAAAAATGCTTACCTCAACCGAAACAAAAATTCAGAGAAATTTCCCTCCAAAGGTCGAGACATATCTCTGAAATGATCTAGTTTCTAAAGAAACTGCTCGCGATGAAGGTAAAAGGGCCCATTTCCGAAATGGGTTTTAAACGGTTTGGTCTAATTCGTAACGGTTTGCTCGGAATATCTCCTGCAAAAGCATGTCTCTGGCATGCAATTACGGGTTTTCTCAGACTGCAACAAGAGCGACTGAAAAAAACTGTGGGTTTAGATGGTAGAGTATGAATAGACAGTAGGATTTTTGGATCTGGTAGCTTAGGGTTATTGAAAAAAAATCATTCAATAATAAATGCAAACCCAAATGGATTGCCTAGATCATGGCATGATATCCTCATAATTGTTTTCGACAGTATCAGAAGACATCATGACACGTGTACTTCGGTGGTTGAGAGCCTAATAGGATAGGCTATCCATTGGAAAAAATTTACATTTTCAGCCGCTAACAGCACCTTGCGCCTACCTTTTTAGCTACCGAAACTGGAAACTTTTGGCAGCTTACAACCCATAAAAAATTGGCACTTAGCTGCCGAAAGTTCTTTCTTTGACCTTTTATATTCATGATTTCAAATCATTACGTGCCACCACTAGACCATTACTCTTGGGATTATGTTTTAATAATTAACCAAAGTTTATAATGTTCCCAAGCAATTCGAAAATGAACCATCAAACCATTAAACCACTAATAATTGTATTAACACAAATAAATGGGTCCAACAACCATTTAAAAAGGATTTACATTTTAATTACATATGAATGATTTGTAGAAAGATATTTCTAAGGAAAAAATCATGAAAATGACAATCCAAATTCTATGTTTAATTCATGCTTGCAGTCATGAATTAAACATAGAAGAAATCAAAAATCAAAAGTAGAAAATGATGAAAAAAAAAGGCTTTAGCCCAATTAGTCATAATCAACTTGTAAAAGTGTTTATAGACAGGGTGATGGCAGCCACTCAATAATGAAATGCCTTTCAAACATGTTTATAAAAATCAAAACATGTGTGGCTGACAACAGACTGTTGATCTGGTCTTGGTTGAAAAGAGCCTAAGTCTCGAAGAGAATCAGGGTCGTTGATTTGGATAGGACATGTGGCAAACGATCTGTCACTTTGGGTAAACTCACTCCAAAGATTTGTGTGTGTGGAGACGTGAGAACTCTCGAATGCCGGAGAGCCGGAGTTCATCAGAACTATCCAATTTTTTAGGACAGGTTTCAATAGATCTTCCACTCCGGAAGATTGTCATATGGGAAAAAGTAGATAGTTGAGGGTTGAAACTCCCGAGGGTAGGAGAGTCGAAATCAACCGTATCCATTGATTTGGAGTGGAGCTAAGTGTCGACAGATCATGTAGATCTAGGATCGTGCGTGGAAGGAGGAAACAAGGTAGAAAAGGGAGGATAGATAACATTTGTTGATCATGGATCATTGCCAAGGGATTGGAGATCGATGGATGAGCTGGATTGCGGGGCCAAAAATTTCTCAAACGTTAAAAATATGAGAGCAGGCTGTAATTTTTAGCACAGTTTTAACAAAGTGATGTGTGGCAGTTGGAGGTAAATTGCGGGGCAAAAAGTGGGTTGGCCTAAAACCACTCTTGCCCATGCCTACAATTGCATATCTCTATAAGGTCACATCCCAGGGCCATATGAAGGAAGGGGCTAATGAAAAAGGAGCTAGCGCCTGAAACTTGACGTTTCAGAAGTGTGCAGACAGAGGTTGTGGGTATCACATGACCCATGCCTTAGGAGAAAAGGGGCCTATGTATAATTGTTTTGGGTTCAATCACGATCCCAAAGAGTCAATTCGACTCAAAATATTGAAAGATCCATTGACTGGGAGATTAGCAGACCCCGCTGAGGTAGGGGAACTACATCGAAAGTTCTCAGGGAAGAAATACTCATGTATAGTGGCTATAATGAGAGCACCAGAAGATTCAGAAATTCGGTAAGAATTGAAGCATTTTGGGTTTAGCAAGCAAAAGTTGCACATGGGAAAGAAGTTATTGCAATTTTTGTGGTAGCAAGTATGTTATGGCTTGTTGGGTCAGCCAAAGGAAAGAATGCTTGCATGTTTTCAAGTGTTGTTGGTGATGTTGTTTCATAAGGAGGGAAGAAATAGAGAGCTAAAGTGTTGGTTATAAGTTTGACAAAAGAAGCATGAAAGCTTCTACTACCTTCAAACATTCATGTAGTATAAAATTTATTAATGGCAGTCATCCAGGTATGAGTTTTTTTTACTCTTTTTGCATAATTGCTGAAAGAAAATTTAGGTAAGAATTTCCTCAGCCAAAGTTATTTTATAAAATCACATGATTATATTATTGAATGCATACCATTGGATGTGGTAAAGGCTGGAGGCCTGTATTAATTCAAAGCTTTTTAGCTATTGAATGCACACACTGACATAGTAGAATGTCATGTTAATTTGGTTGTGGGGTAACAACCAATGATTTTAAAGATAATAACTTCTTGTAGGAATGAATGCCAGTAAGCTAGTCATGTATGATACCAAGACCTAGTTGGATATGGCAAGGTACGTATATGGAAAGTTTATGATCCACACAGGTACTAAAAGCTTCCTACCTTTAAATAAAACTTGGACTACAACCTTTTTTCTAACACTAATGAACACCATAGAATTATATTCTTGGTGTAGTGTTCAGGTTGGAAAGGAAGGCATCCAATTAATTGGGAAGACAATAGGAAGTGTGTGGAGAATGTGTTAACACATTGGCCAGAATTCCAACTCATGGGTGAGAGATACATGATTGAGATAAAGAGAATTATGTAAACCGATGCAAGGTGCACTGATTAATTATGCATTGAGAATTGCACTCATGCATAGTAAGTGATAGAATTGTATACTAAATGCAATGTTTGAATGTGTTTTGAAAGTACATGCACATATATTATTGCATGGAAATAATTTCTACTAATAGCTGAAATGTTGTGAACTCATGAAGTTGAGGACATTTTAGGGAGGTGTTAGACATTGAAATAGGAAAGTTGCAAGTCAAGTAGTCACAAGAGCATTGACTACAGGAAATTTTCTTGTCCAGAAAAAGAAGTAATGAAGTTACAGATATTACTGTGAACATGCATATGCATAGAATGACGATGTCATTCTAGTTTATTAATTGTTGGGTAATTTTGATTGAATTGCTAAGTGAAGGTAATTCTAAGATCACTGCATAATATTTTATACATATTGCAATTGAATTATGATGTACAACAAATACTGACAATTTGTGGGTTGTATGCAAGATGAAGCATTACAGGAAAAATGGTATGTAGTTTGGTGCCTGTGGAAAACTACAAGGATGGCTTCATTCATAATATGGAAACAACCAAGATGAATTATGAAATATAATTTCATGTTTTGGGGAAAAAGTTGAATTCCCTTTTGAACTAATTGGAGTTCCTCAATGAATTATTTTATGTTTTCTCATGATAATTGCATTGTGTGATGCATATGAGATGATGTTGATAAAAGTTAGAATTTTGACTACAAAGAGTAGCTCGGAGAAGATGATGATTGGAAATCTCTAAGGGTATTTGGAACTCCAGGAACCACAGTGCTCTGAGACTTCCCAAGCCAACCTGTTGTTGAATCCCAAGGAAAGGGAGGTCTAGAAGCCAATGGACTGAGTGGAAGTGAAGGTGTACACTCCTAGGGTGGGACAGGGATGTGGGGAAGAGAAACCATTGGTTGGAGTGTTGTCGAGGTTTGGTACCTTGTCCTAGACCATGTAGATATGGATTGTGGACCGTGGCTATCTTGGGAAGCCATTTCCCCGATAAAGTCATAGCCCTGCTCAGGGGTGAAAGGTCTTCTAGATCAAAAGATAAATACAATTCTCTATTTATTGTATGTTTTGTATATTGTATACAGGTTATAATGTTATTAGAATTGCATGTATATACATATATACAAATTTCATATATGCTTGCAATACCTGCATCCATGATTGTACATAATGTGTTTCATGTTTCATTGCTTAAGAAATTTATACCTGATGCTAATCATGCTACTGATTGGAATGTGATTGAGGTGGAGGAAGAAGGAGTCTTGCAAGTGCATCTAGTGCGCATATTGGACCAGAAGAGAAAACAGCTCCAGAATCAAACCATAGGGCTTGTAAAGGTCCAGTGGACCTAGTACGGTCCTGAGAATGCAACATGGGAGCATGAGGATGCTATGCGGGTAGAATACCCGCATCTTTTTTAAGATTTCAGAAATCTTGTTGATGTTGTGTGAAAGTTGCACTGAGGACAATGAAAAAATAAGGGGAGGGGATTGTAATATCCCCAAGGATGAGCCCCAGCTGTATTTATAAATTGTAAACATGTTTTGTAGGCTAGTGAGTCGAGTGTTGATAAGTTGGTGGGCTTATGTGTTTGCTAAGCCGGAGAGCCTAGGTGTTAAAGGCTAGGAGCTTGATTTTGTATATGTAATTATGTAGAACATTAATAAAGTATAAACATCGTTGTGTGCAGACAGACCACAAAGAAAGAGTGATGGGGGACTAAGCTTCCACAATGTTGGGTAAGGGAGGAGGCTAAGTGTGTGGGCCTAGGGGCTAAGCTAGGGTGATTACCTCTAAAGGGGATAATAATTTATTATTATTTCCTGTAGGCTAAGGTGAACATGTTGAGTGTTGTCCTAAGTTCCTATAAAGGGAACGTATGCAAAATGGAGTGCATGTAGCTCTAGGAAGACATGTGTTGACCTGGGCGCATGAAGTTAAAAGTTGAAGTGTCAGTTGTGTTGGGGGTTCGCGGGCCATTCTTCCATCCTCCACCTGAGTCGCTTTTCCATTCCTCATCCTCCATGAATTTCATTTAGCTCTGTGATTGACCTCTGTGTTGATTCCTTGGGATGCACCTATTGGTTATGGAGCCTGATTATCTATGTGATTCAAAGGTATTTTGTTTTCATCCATGTTTATACCCCATGAAGTATTTACACCCCAGAAGTATGTACACTTTTCCATGCGGGGGAGTGCAGACAGGCATTACCCCCTCTGTGGGGTTCGAGGGGGCTATCCTCCCAGATGGGGGGTCCTGGGGCAAGCGGTCCCCTACCGGGGGTTCAACAGTAGCATCCCCCGATGGGGGTTTAGGGGCGAGGCCCCTGAAGAAAAAATTTCCTTGTAAATGTATATTGTAATTTCATTGTAAATCTAAACCATTCATTATAAGGTCACATATCTAATGGTAGAAATTATGTTAGGGTTTTTTTCGCTAGAAGGAAACTCTTTGTTATGAGGGAAATGTATTGCGGCTATGCATTATGGTGAATATTGTGTTCTGAGATAGGAGACTGTGATAGAAAGAAGAGGAAGTTACAACAGGTTTGTTGTAGGTTGTATCCCTTCATTTGTTGGATAATAATAAAGGAAGGACCTGAGAATTTCTCTAGTGGACGTAGCCCACACTGGGTGAACCACGTAAATCTATGTCTCTATTTTATTGTGTATCTTATGTGTTTTTTTTCCACATTTGTTTTATTTTATTTCTCCATGGTCTTGTTTTTCGAAAAAATGGTATCAAAGTGAAAGGTAACTCGCAGGAAAAGAGGGTTCCTGGTTCAAGTGGAAGCAATGTCAGAAGATGGAAAGTTTAGGGTCAAAAAATTTAACGACCAAAACTACCAATTATGGAAGATGCAGATGGAAGATTATTTATATCAGAAGGATCTATTCCTACCATTGAATAGAGTAGTTGTTATCGGACTAATTGGTAGGTACAAACACTAATTGATCTCCCTAGATCCACCTAGATCTAGAACAAAACACACCAGAACATGACGTTTTCCTTAAGTTTTAGATATTGAATTTATTAACTAAAGAGGGATAGGTGACATACCATTTAAACGTCGCTTCCTCTCGCCATCACCATCCTAGATCCGTTCCAACACTCATACAATGGTGAACCTGCAAAAGAACGCAACCAACCAAAGTGATAGCAATAGCATAAACTCAATATATACCTATGTATGTGATCAAGGAATCATACAATAAAACACAACAAGCTTTATAGGAAAGAATCATATTACTGTATCATATTAAATGTGAAAGAGAGATTACAACCATGGCATTGATGTCGTAAGGTCCCTTCCAACTGTCCTTCATTCCCCACACACTTCTTGCTCCAAGGATTCTGAAACCATGGATCTGATAGCTACTCACAATCTACCTTGACAAAGAAAATCTCAAAGCCACTCTAACCAAGCTAACAATTCCAAGCCAAATCCCCCTTCAAGCTCCAAACTCAAAATCTCAAAAGCTAACTTTCTCCATGAGAGCTCCTCTCCTCTTATAAGTTGAAGAGGATAAGGTGAGGAGGTTAGGATGATCCCACAAAATCATGAAAGTGAGTAAGATCCAAACCATTCGGATGCCACCTCACCATGGAAGTTTCTCCCTCTAGATGATTCGAGAAAACGCTCGTGTTTCCCACGTGTAAGCATTCTCGTACCCTGCCTATAGAGAAACTTGTGAACCTCTCGCAACCCATCTATGGTGCAACCTGCGAGAATCAGGAATTCTCGCACCCTGCCTATAGAGCAACCTGCGAACTTCCTTTTTATAGGGTTTTTCCAAAGGAAAATGCAACTTCTTTTCTTAGAAAAAGTTCTTCTCCCTTCTCTCTTCAGGAACTCAGGCCACTGACCCCTCTGAAGGCAACAGATAGGTTTAAATCATTAACAGTCATAGGGATGATGAAAATAATGTGTAACAGAGAGCCCCCCAAAGTATGAATTTAGAACAGAGTGATAGCTGAAGTACTTTGTCGAGTGTGTGTAGGGAACAAGAAACAGTCAGTCGGAAACCTGCCAACAATCAAGGAAATACAGTACAATAATATATCATCACTAAGGTAGGAATTCCCATACTCAGAATACAAATGACTCAGAGCATAAATGCCGACATGTAAAGATCCATGTGAAGTAATACAAGTCATGGCCACCAAACATACACTGTGGATCCATGCCAATATGACCCAACCACCAAAAATACACTGTGGATCTATGTGTTAAAGACTCAAATTTGAACATAGCCATGAGACATACAATGTGGATCTATGCAACAGTACACTGAATATACTCCAACGCAACCTGGATCTGTCAGAAAATATACAAGGTCTTGATTTCTACCACTCTATAGTACGAATCTAACCATGTGAATACATGTGCTGAAGTCGAACATGGTAGAAACCACTTGATTACCGATCATTAATGTATAACATTAACAAGTGCGAGGGAAATCACCATTAATTTCAATGACTCCCAAGTTACACTAGTACAATCCAACGAATGTGAATCAATGAGCTGAGGTCGAACACTCAGCGGAATCTCCCAATCAGGGGTCAATAATGAAAACCCACTATCGAAAGTGAGGAAACTTGCCATTGAGGCATGCAAGTTCCAAGGTACCAATTAGTTTCTAAGTCTAATTCCTAGATAATGAGTTGAAGTCGACAGGAAAAGACTCGTCACAGGAGGGCCTTAATGTATCCCACATCAATGACACGAAACAAGTAACAAGATTTGATGTAGATCAGAGTAACAAGTGATTCAGGAATGACTCAGGGATGGCTGACACAATAGAAGGCTAAAAGATTGCAGAAATGGTGGACACAATAGAAGGCTTTTCAGGTTGGACATATTTTTGAACATATTGACGACACGACAATTGTCTTGGAAAATAATGACTCAACAACAGGGATCACAGATCAATTTGTAATCTTATAAAGGAGTATGACCAAGAGACGAGAAAATTTTCCAACCTAGACACAAGGCGAGTGAAAGGGTGTCATGTTCAAAAGAGACTCTTCCATGGAATACAGGTTTAGACACAATTCTTTTCCAATTTTTCCCCCACCATTTCTGGTGAATACCTCTTTATTTTTATGCAAGCTTGAGGAGGATAACATATGCTTATCAATTTAAGTTCATCCTTCGGACGAGTCCCTCGAAGTATGTTTAATGAACCCTAAGAAGGAGTGGTTCGGTCCCATATAGGCCTTTCAATGTTTGTTTTATGAGTCTAAAGAAAGAAAAATCAAAGGTTTTTCATGATTATAGAGTCTGGAAAAACACTCAAAAGAGAACTCTCTCAGTTCCTTTTTCGTAAAGTAGTCTGATGAGACCGAAAAAGAGATAAACTATCGCTCAACAGGCATTTTCTTCAAATACTTTAACGAGTGTGAAAAGAACAAGGTTGCTCGGTAATCTTTTCATGTTTAGAGAGTCTGAAAAGAGCTTAAAGGGAACTTCAGGGGGTTTCATTTTCATATAACCTTTACGAGTCCGAAAAAGTGATAAAAGTATAATCGGTTGCATTCTCATGCATTTATGAGCACGAGAAAGAACAAAGACTAAGCTCAGTAACTTATTCTCATGTATTTATGAGCATGAGAAAGAACAAAGACTAAGCTCGGGATTATTTTCATTTTTACGCAAGCTTTAAAAACAAAACAAAACTATGCTTGGGATAGATTTTAATTTTTACACAAGCTTAAAAACTAAACAAAACTATGCTTGGACCTGGTTTCATTTTTACAAAAGCTTGAACCATAGAAAACTATGTTTGAGGTAGGTGGTTTCATTTTTACACAAGCTTGAACCATAGAAAACTATGCTTGTGACTTCCTAATGCATAACACATGGAAGGTTGGTACTTAGCCCCCAGCTTAAGAAACTAGCGGCTCAACTTCAGCATGAAGTCCAGATGCTGAGGCAAATACCCCACAAACTTCATTTCATCCAACTACAAAGGAGAATGAAATGAAGCTTCAAATACTAGACAAAGGACTTGACTCAAATAGAGAGGGGGAAAACGATTTCATTTTTTAACGAGCTTGACACAGAAACAAGAACTATGCTCGTAACCTTTGTTTCATTTTTTAACGAGGTTTCCATAGAGACGAAAAAACTATCCTCCTGAGTGGTTTCATTTTTTAACAAGCTTGAAATCAGAAAACCATGCTCAAAGACCTCTATTTCATTTTTTAACGAGGTTTCCTCATAGATGAAGAAAACTATCCTTGGTGTCTTCTTGATCATGGATTCCAAGAGGACAATGGTCCAGAATGACACCATGTCAAGGGAGAAAACTCGGTCATGGCTTCCAAGAGGTCTTCACTGGAAGGAAGAAACACACTCTGGAAGGACACCATGTCGAGGGTCGCGACAGGAGTAAAGAGATTAGGCTCTAACAACCCTATCGAAGAGATCACCATGTCAAATACTGGATCTAAGTCATCAGAAGTTGAAGCCATGGGAGACAACGCCACATAGTTAACCTGTGGCGGGGGTGATACCGTCTGCATATAAGAACCATTTAGGGAGGCAATCTAGGCGGGGTCAATGAATGAAAGTTGATCAATAGTCACAACCCGTCCATCATGAGGGAAATATATCACTCGAAAAAGAGTAGACACAATAGCTTTCATGGCATATAAATAATCTCACCCAAGGAGTAAAGAAAACTCCAAGGGGTCTTGGACTACCATAACGTCAATAAAGACAATTTTCCCTCCCAAAGTTACAAGAAACTTGGGAAGGGTCCCTAAAGGTTAACTGGTTCTTCTATTACAAGCTAACAGATTTTGCATAACCGGCACAAGCTGAGGACAACCCAAAGCCTGCCAAGCAATAGAGGACAAAATACTAACAGACGCACCTTCATCTATCAGTGTCTGAGGAACATATCGGCCACAAACATGTACTGTAATATGGAAAGGAATGTGAGAGGGAAGACGAGGTCCAGTTAGCACACCCCAATCAAAACGAATGGTCTCATTGCTTGGAGGGGGTCCTACGAAAGAAGGAGGAATACCCATCGTCACGGGAGATTCTGTATCAACAAGAAAAACATGGGTAGTATCGAGATTACTCTCTAGCGGGAGAGTAGGATCGACCGATGATGAGTTCAGATTGACCATTTGGGTTTCATTCTCCAAGGGGAGAATGGGGTCGACAGGTGTAAATGGATTGACCACTTGGGTGACACTCTCTAATGGGAGAGTAGGATCGACCAAGGATGGGATCGGATTGACCTCTTTAGTTTTGCTCTCTTAGGGGAGAATGAAATTGACCAAGGATGGTATTGGATTAACCACTTTGTCAACTAGTTCAACTAAGGACGTGACCAGATTGATGACATGATCAATCAGATTGACCGGTGAAGGGACCGGAGTGATCATTCCATCAACTATTGGAGGGTTGAGAGAAAGCTTACGGTAAGAAGATGAAAGTTGAGGTTGTGAAATAGTCATGTCTTCCAGTAATTTAGAGGCTTCGTCCATACAAGGGCAAAGGTGAGTGAGATGACTCCCTTTGCATAACATGCACGGGAACTTGACTCTACTTTTCTTCTTCCCAATGGTATCTTGACTAGTTGACAGGAGGTCATCAGCATGTTTTTCAGAGGCTAACGACATAGGTTGGCGAGGATGTGTAGACCATGCTTCTATAACCTTGAATATACTTGAGCATTCCTTAAGAAGATGGCTACCCTTACAAAGCCTGCAAGGGTACTTGGGCTTATGGGTTGTTTGGGTGATCTTGACATCATCAACACTCCCATCACGATTAACAGTAACTGGTTTTTTTCCAACATGTTTGACAACGGTCGGAGGTTTTGACCCTCACTTATCTTTCTTCTTCTTAATCTTTCTTTTCTTCTTCTTCTTATTCACCAGGTTACTAGCTTCAGAACTTTCACCCAACAAAGAAGATGAAACAGAAGGCAACATTTCAAGCAAAGAAGGCGAAGAAGACCTTACTGGTGAAGAAGGTGAAGGATCAACATGAGGTTGATGCTCTTGGGGGGAAGTGCTTGTGACTAAAGCACTAACTACATTCAGGATTACCTGAGTGGAAAACATCCATACCGATAATCCAATAGTGAGATCTAGAAGGCTCAAAGTAGCGATGTGAGGAGGACCAATGTTTCCATAAGAAGGAAAAAAAAAAAGGATCCCTTGGAGCAGGGGTTCCTTCAGTGGTCATTCCAGGAAATAATGCCATTAAATAAATCCAACCTAGAGTCTACTAGGGAAAACAAATAGCACTCGCTAAAAATCTAGGAAGCAAGAAAACAAACAAAACCTTCTTACAATGAGCACACTAGTTGGTGATGAAATCCAACATCGTAGGAACAATGTAAGAAGGGGATAAGATAGAAAGGGTGGAAAAGTTACGTTGATGACCTGCTTAATGGACTTACACCCTGGTGCAATCTCCCACACATAATCGTGGGTATACCCTCCAAGGAGCCCGAGTGAGTTTGGCCAACGTTGATTCCAGGTACTATGAAGACTTGCCCCTCCATAGGCACCTCGTGTAAAGAACCTAGAGAGATAGGCCACTAAAGTTACCAATCACTTCAGTGATGCCTGGGGAAATAGTTGACAGTCTGATCCACATGCAAGGGCAGGGTATCTAGCCCAAAAGCAACTCGAAAGGCTTCCACTCATCATTGTGGGTATACCTCTCAAGCGATCCCCATAATACGCGCAACCTCTATACCAAGACCAACAAAGCAGGGTGAGTAACTCTGTCAGTCTCAATGTGACCTCGTGATTGACCCTTGTGTTAGAGAGGCTTCCCAGGACAAAATGTAATAAGTGAATTTAACCGCTCCCTAACTCAATATTCTATGTTTGTTTGCAACTTTGGAAAGTTATATTTCACACCTATTCCAAAGCCCTACAACTAATCTAATGTAGGTTTGCTACCAGAAAAGATAAAAAAATATCTAATCAGTTTTTATAAGTGCTTTATTTTATGGTTGTTGTTACTCAAGAGGAAAATGGCGTGAATAATATGGTGTTTTGACCGACTCGAAAATTATGCAAATATATGAAGATGCAATCTTTTCATTTCGATGAAAGCTATGCTACGAGAAGGAGAAAAAAATTATCATTCCCATATGCATGATGTCCCAAAATATATTAAACTCATCAATGCCAAGAATCATGCAATTTCGCTACTTTAAATGCAAGGATGCCCCCAATCTAATATAAAGCAAGAAATTAAATCTTTTTGTTTCAAAAATTTCACTAAAAGCAATAACGAACTTTCTTAAAACAAATAAACCCAAACTAAAAGTTCTCTTTTAAAGCGAACTATTCAGAAGAAATCTGATCTTTCCCTAAACAATTCTAAAAAAAACACATGATTTGTAATTGAAAGACACTCAAAGAAAGAGACTAATCCTTCAAAACCAAACAAAGAAAAGATGGATAAAAGCAACTCAAAGAATGTCAAGAAGACTGTAAACAGATCAATATAGGCTCCAAAAATTCAATCCAGTTGTTCAAAGAAAAACTAGGCATCAAAAAAATGACAAGACCCAATCCAAAAAATTTTACAAACAAGTTCACAGGCTGGCATTGTATTACAGTGCGAGAATCAAAGATTCTCGCAGGCTAAACAAAGGTTGACTGCGAGGGGTTCACACTGGACTTAACACCCGAGTGCGAACTCAAGTGTTTCTCGCAGGCCACTAAAGGGTACAGTGCGAGAATGCCTGTAAATAAGCAAAAATTTGAAAAAGGACTAAATTTGAGTGAAGTTTCAGATCCAAAGAGTCTGGATGGATCTCCCACAGACTCAGAGACCAGAAAACAAGCAATCAAAGAAAGGGAAACTAGACTAACTAGGAAACAATCTGTTCCCCAGTGGAGTCGACAATTTTGTTATCAGACTAATCGGTAGGTGCAGACACTAACTGATCTCCCTAGATCCACCTACATCTAGAACAAAACACACCAGAACATGACGTTTTCCTTAAGTTTTAGATATTGAATTTATTAACTAAAGAGGGATAGGTGACATATCATTTAAACATCACTTCCTCTTGCCATCACCATCCTAGCTCCGTTCCAACGCTCATACAATGATGAACCTGCAAAAGAACGCAACCAACCAAAGTGATAGAAATAGCATAAACTCATTATAAACATATGTATGTGATCAAGGAATCATACAATAAAACACAACAAGCTTTATAGGAAATAATCATATTATTGTATCATATTAAATGTGAAAGAGAGATTACAACCATGGCTTTGATTTCGTAAGGTCCCTTCCAACTGTCCTTCGTTCCCCACACACTTCTTGCTCCAAGGATTCTGAAACCATGGATCTGATAGCTACTCATAATCTACCTTGACAAAAGAAATCTCAAAGCCACTCTAACCAAGCTAACAATTCCAAGCCAAATCCCCCTTCAAGCTCCAAAATCAAAATCTCAAAAGCTAACTTTCTCCATGAGAGCTCCTCTCCTCTTATAATTTGAAGAGGATAAGGTGAGGAGGTTAGGATGATCCCAGTAAATCATGAAAGCGATTAAGATCCAAACCATTCGGATGCCACCTCACCATGGAAGTTTCTCCCTCTAGAAGATTCGAGAAAATGCTCATTTTTCCCATGTGTAAGCATTCTCGCACCCTGCCTATAGAGCAACCTGCGAACCTATCGCAACCCAGCTATGGTGCAACCTGCGAGAATCAGGCATTCTCACACCCTGCCTATAGAGCAACCTACGAACTTCCTTTTTATAGGGTTTTTCCAAAGGAAAATGCAACTTCTTTTCTCAGGAAAAGTTCTTCTCCCTTCTCTCTTCAGGAACTTAGGCCATTGACCCCTACGAAGGCAACATATAGGTTTACATCATTAAAGGTCATAGGGATGACGAAAATAATGTGTAACAGTAGCAAATAAGCTGACGGTCATGAAGGATGAATAATGGGAGATTATTGACAGAAAGGCTCTAGGAATGATATGGCTGAGCCTAGCAACGTCGATGGCTTTCAATATTTCGAAAGAAAATACAACGAAGGCTTTGATGGATGCATTGGATAAATTGTATGAAAGACCCTCGACATCTAATAACATATTTCTATTAAAGATATTATTTAATATGAAGATGTCAGAAGGTGGGTCAGTAAATCATTTAAATGATTTTAATACGGTTACTAATCATCTAAGTTCTTTGATGATGAGGTTAGGGCTCTTCTAAACTTGTGCTCATTGCCAGAAAGCTAGAACGGATTGGTAATGGCTGTAAGTAACTCTGTCTTTGGTTCAAATACTTTAAAATTTGATGATGTTGTTGGTGTTATCCTTAGTGAGTAAATGCAATAGAAAAGAACAAGTGAGACATCAGGTAATGCGTTGAACATGGAGAATGGGGGAAGACAAAAGGATAGAGGAAAGGGTCCAGGGAACCACGGGAATTCTAGGAAGGGAAGATCCAAATCCATACTTGGAAATATAGAGTACTGGAATTGTGGGAAGAAAGGAAATTTGAAGAAAGATTGTAGAGCTCCAAAGAAACAAAGAGATGGACAGCAGGAGAGAAATCAAGAAGCAAATGTAACAGGTGATGTGTTACAAGATGCTCTGATTCTTTCTATAGATAATATTTCTGAGTCTTGGGTAGTATATTCAGGGGCTTCATTTCATGCCACACCCCATAGGAAACATTTTCTAGATTATGTTCAAGGTGATTTTGGAAGGTTCATTTGGGTGATGATGCACCATGCAAAATTGTTGGAATGGGAAAGGTAAAAATAAAGCAATGCAATGGAAACCAATGGTTGTTGAAAGAGGTAAGACATATTCCATATTTAAGGAAAAATCTAATTTCAACAGGGTAGTTAGCAAGTGAAGGTTGTATATCCATATTTATAGATAAGACATGGAAGGTCATCAAAGGATCATTGGTGATAGAAAAATGAGAGAAGGTAGGTACATTGTATTTATGTACTGGTAATACTGACTCTTCTATTTCTTTAGCTTCTACAAGAGTGGATACATAACTATGGCATCATAGGCTTGGAAACATGAGTGAGAAGGGAATACAAATAATTCACAAAAGAAATGTGTTGCCATATCTTAAACAAATTGATTTGGACTTCTGTGAGCATTGTGTTTATGGAAAGCAAAAGAGAGTAAGATTTATCAGAGTTGGAAAAGAAAAGAAGAATGAAAGGTTAGATATTGTGCATACAAATGTATGGGGACCAGATCAGGCATCATCTCTTGGTGAATCTCGTTACTATGTTACTTTTATTGATGATGCAACTAGAAAAACTTGGGTTTATTGCAATCAACAAAAATATGATGTTTTTGATACTTTTAAGAAATGGAAAGCGTTAGTTGCGAATGAGGCAGGAAAAAGTTTGAAGTGTCTTAGATCAAATAATGGAGGTGAATATTGCAGCAAGGATTTTGATGATTGTTGTTCATACCATGGGATTCATAGAGAGAAGACAGTTTCAAGAACACCACAAGAAAATGGTGTGTCAAAAAGGATGGACAGGACAATCATGGAGTGTGCAAGGAGTATGAGATTGCATGTTGGTTTTCCCTTACAGTTCTGGGAAGATGTTGTAGATATTGTTGTTTACTTAATAAACAAAGGACCTTCAAGCTCTTTGGATGGTAGAATTCCAGAGGAGGAATGGACAGGAAAAAAGGTAAACTATTCTTCTTTGAAGGCTTTCGGTTGTGAAACATTTGTTCATATCAATGAAGAAAACAAAACAAAGTTTGAGCAAAATCCAAGAAGTGTACCTTTATTGGATACGATTTTAATGATTTTGGTTATTGCTTATGGGATTATGAAAATAAAAAAATAATTAGGAGTAGAGATGTCATATTCAATGAGAAGGTCATGTACAAAGAGCATTTGCAGGGAAAGAAACAGGAAAAAGAAAAACAAGAATACACAATGCTTGATGAAATCAC
This sequence comes from Picea mariana, assembly GCA_032191745.1. NCBI lineage: Eukaryota > Viridiplantae > Streptophyta > Pinopsida > Pinales > Pinaceae > Picea > Picea mariana. Next base: position 63,563 of record JASDQU010736479.1, read on the forward strand.
TGAAAAATAAATTCCAAAGGAACCAGAAAATCAAAATGTACAACAAAAGGAGCAATAGGTACCTCAAACACCTGGAACTGTTATTAGAAAATCTACCAGGTTAAGTATACCCCCTAAACGATACTCTCCTTCATTGTACTATTTATTGTAGATTGATTCCAGTCAACCAAAATGTTATGAAGAGGCAATGTAGGTAGACACAAAAAAGAAATGGGAGAAAGGCATGAAAGAGGAAATGGATTCCTTGGAAAATAACCAGACTTGAGACTTGGTTCAGTTCCCTATGGGAAAAAGAACATTGCAAAATAAATGGGTTTACAATTTGAAGGAAGAAGATCGAGGAATAAAGCAATACAAGGCTAGACTTCTTGTAAAGGGGTTTGCACAAAAGAAAGGTATATATTTTGATGAAATATTTTATCTTGTTGTTAAAATGACTTCAATTAGGACTATTTTAAGTCTTTTGGTAGTAGAAGATTTGCATCTTGAACAATTAAATGTTAAAACAACTTTTCTCCATAGGGATTTGGAGGAAGAGATTTATATGCAGCGTCCACAGGGGTATGAGGTCAAAGGGAAGGAGAATTTGGTATGTAGGTTGAAGAAGATCTTTTATGGCCTAAAGAAAGCTCCAAGGAAGTGGTATTTGAAGTTTGATAGGTTTATGAAGGAATGGGGTTATAGTAGATGTCATTCTGATCACTGTGTTTATTTCAAAAAGATAGAAAATGGAAGCTATATTATCTTGCTATTGTATGTAGATGACATGCTTGTTGCAGGGTCTAATATGAAGGATATAAATGTGCTCAGGAATAAATTAGATAATTCATTTGCGATGAATGATTTGGGTGTTGTAAAGAAAATACTTGGTATGAGAATAACAAGACATGGGAAAAATCACAAATTGACATTGTCTCAGGGTGAGTACATAGAGAAGGTGTTGGAGAGGTTCAGAATGAAGAATGAAAAACCAATTAGTACACCTTTCGCTATCCATTTCAAATTAACTAAGGAAATGTGTCCCAAGACACAAGAGGAGATAGAATACATGTTCAGGGTCCCTTATTCATCAATAGTTGGTAGCTTGATGTATGCAATGGTTTGCAAAAGACCAGATATTTCACATGCAGTGGGAGTTGTGAGCAGGTATATGAACAATCTAGGTAAAGAACATTGGGAGGTATTAAAGTGGATTCTCAGGTATTTGAGAGGTATTGCTACTCATGCATTATATTTTGGAGGTTCAAACACTTTTCTACAGGGATATGATGATTCAGATATGGGAGGTGATAAAGACAATAGGAGGAGCACCACAGGGTATGATTTTACTATAGGTAGAACATCAGTAAGTTGGATTTTGAAACTGAAAAAGGTTGTTGCACTTTTAACAACAAAAGCAGAGTATGTTGTTGCTACAAAGGCTAGTAAAGAGATTATTTGGTTACAGAGGTTTATGGAGGAATTGGGAAAGAAGAAGGAGAACAACAGGTTGTACTATGAAAGTCATAGTGCCATTCATCTTGAAAAGAACTCATCCTTCCATTCGAAGACTAAGGAGATATAGTTTATGTACCATTTCATACGATCCATCTTGGAAGATGGACATTTGAAGTTGGAAAAGATACACACTAGCTAGTATCCTGCAGACATGTTAGAAAAGGGAGTAACCAGGGAGAAAATAAGTTCTTTCTCAGTTTCGGTTGGTCTTCAACAATGAATATGAAGATGAGAAATTTTTCAGGTCCAAGAAGGTTCAGAGTCTAGCATATACAACAGCGGTGGAGTTGTTGAGATCAGTCTCCAAGTGGGAGATTGTTGGTTGTGGAGCCTGATTATCTTCCTAATTCATAGGCATTTTGTTTTCAGTTGTGTTTACACCCCATGAAGTATTTACACCCCAGAAGTATGTACACTCTTCCATCGAGGGGAGTGCAGAGGGGGGTCACCCCCTCTGCGGGGTTCAGGGGGAAAGCAAGCCCCCAAAAGAAAATTTTCCCTGTAAATGTATATTGTAATTTCATTATAAATATGGACCATTCATTATAAGGTCACAGATCTAATAGTAGAAATTATGTTAGGGTTTTTTTCCCTAGAAGGAAACTCTCTGTTATGAGGGAAATGTATTATGACTATGCATTATGGTGAATATTGTATTCTAAGACAGGAGACTGTGAGAGAAAGAAGAGGAAGTTACAATGGGTTTGATGTAGATTGTATCCCTTCATTTTTTGGATAATAATAAAGGAAGGACCTCGCAATTTCTCTGGTGGACGTAGCCCACACTGGGTGAACCATGTAAATCTATGTCTCTATTGTATTGTGTATCTTCTATGTTTTTTTTCCACATTTGTTTTATTTTATTTCTCTATGGTCCTGTTTTTCTAACAGCACCCTGAAACCAGTGGCAAACTCGTGGATTGAGCCGTGTCTTCTGTGAAGCCCGAGCATCTCGTATTTGTTTGTGTCATGTTTGTTATAACTGTTGGTTGTTGTGGCCATGAAGTTCCTTGGTTGAGTGTGGATTTTTGCCACCGTATGCTCCTTGATGAGCCTTGTTGTTGTCCTCCTCGTGCGGGAATGAAGTTGAAGAGGCAGGTTTGCAGGCCTGTGATAAACTCTCTCTAGGTGAGAGATTTTGTTGGGAAGTGGTTTTCTCCTAGAGAGAGTCCAGCACCAACTATGGAGCTTTGAGAATTCCTAATCCATTCCATTGCCGACACCCTAAGAGGGAGGTGAAGCAGCTGATGGACTATGTGACATTGAAGGTGTATACTCACGGGTGGAATAAGCATGTGGGGAATGAGAGTCCGTGAGTAGTGGGTGTAAGAAGGATCATGGAGAGAATCCTTCCAGTTGCATTGTGGAGTCTTCGGTAACCTCCGCCTAGTATAGGATTCCCTTGCCCTGGATGCGGCTGAGTCCCAGCTCGAGGGTGACCCACTACTGAGTGTGATGAGCAGCGTGGTCTATGGATGGGAGGTTCATGGAAGGTCTGCACGTATTTGGTGGATTTACTCCAGCTAAAAAGTATCAACTTGTGTTTAATTTATACGTTATGCATGTTTGTGCTATTAATGATTGAATGTTATCATGTGTTCCATTGTCTGTTGATTTACTGTTAATCTTGTTTGAATCTGAATGGTAACAATAACTTTGTGTTATGTGTTTAATTTTGATTAAAATGCATGTTATATATATATATATATATATATATTTGTATGAATCCGCAGTGGTAGCATTACCCGGTCTCTGTGTTAGCCGGGGATGTTACAGTTTGGTATCAGAGCTAAGTAAAGGCTCTGAGTAGTGGAATTTCCCATCTTGTTGGTGGCTGGGGGTGTTACACTTGGACTGAGGCTGCAGTGGTTGCAGTTTCCTTCTGTTCACCTTTTGAACAGATTGTGAAGAATCTTAATTTTGTAGTGTGAGATACAACCTTGTGACACTTTTTAGGTGGGAAAGTAGCTGGAAATACCTCCAGTAACTTGTAGAGATGCCCCCCTAGAGTGATAATGACACTACCACTACTACAATGGGCGGAAATTACGACGGTTTAAAATTTCGTCGTAAATTTTTTTCTTTTTTTGGACTAAATTTACTTTTTTTTTTCGGGGTCCAACTGTTGGTCTCTCTAGCGACTAACATTCCACATTGGTTGTTATAACGACTAAAGTTAGTTGGTAGAGTGACCAACCACGATTTAGTCTCTATAACAACTAAATTTAGTCATTATAACGACCAACTATGGCATGTATGAGAATCAAACGATCATTTATGGCAAATCAATCCTATATATATCTCAGTTATGGAAAATTTGCTATAGTTGTGACAATCATTTTCTACAGTTGCGAAAATCATTCAGGTGTTCTGATGCAATGGTGTTCTGTTTTTTTATGAAATCTTGATTTCAATTCTCTTTCAAGAAGAGAAACATTGAATTGATCAGACTCTACATAGCTGATATTTTGAAGGTCAGTACTTAAAAAATTTCTATTTGATTTAGTAATTTGGTGCTATTGAACTATTTTATGGTTTATTTTCACTCCTTAAATTAGATTTTATGGTTTATTTTAACTCCTTAGAAAGATTTTATGGTTTATCCACTTTTGAGAGAGTAAAAAGATTATTGATTCAGCTACAATCACTCTAATTTTGTTGTTATATTTCATAGAACTTCTTGAATATCTAAGTTTCCTTGCCTTAGTAAATTTACATTTAGGGTTTCTCCTTGAGTTGTAAAAGAAGCAACTAGAAGTGAAGAGCAGTGGCTTTTTTTGTGATATTGGGCATCAGTACTCTTGTGTATCCCTAAAGATATCCTAATTTTTATTAGGGACTTAATATTATATAGTGTGATTTCAGGTGATAATAGATCCACCTCCTCTTATTAATGGAATATTGTGATTTTGGGGATGAATCAAAGTATGAGGCTTTAAACTTGGACAGTAAAAGATGTATAGTGTACCATTTATCATTACCATGCCAAGGAATTGCTTGCCATCTTTGATTGGTTGTCTTCAAATTAATTTTCTTTACATCATCATTTTTTATGAGAATTAAAGTTGCCTTTACGCTTCTTATGTCATGATTTATTTTTCTCCCCAAACTCTTTCTCGCACTTCTATCAATTTTGACAACATAATAATAGGTGGATCATAACAAAGAGATTATTAGAAGATTTGTTTATGTTTGGATGTTTATGTGTAGGTCAATGTGTTGTTTTAGAACCAAGTGTCATTTAGATTCCCAAATAGCGCCCAGTGTTGTACATTGGATAGGAAATGCATTGGTTTCATGCTTTGTTCCTTATTTTTTCTAGCTGATTTTAGGTTTCATGCTTTGTCCCTTATTTTTTCTGAACATGTATAATTTTCATTACAAATATCTAAATATATACCAAATTATTTGAATAGATTTGTATATTGTACTTATAACGTTTCAATGGATTTGTTGTAATAGGTAATTACAATGTCAACTCTAGACGATAAAAGAGAGCTTGTTATGTTAAAGCGAAAAATGGTGATTCATGGTGATGGGAAATGTTATTGCCCTTGTTGTGAATGCAGGGGTTTTAATGGAAGAATACTACCTTTAAAAATAGTTGAAAAACATTATAGGGAGAATGGGCACATTGAAGGGGGCAATGAATATCACCCCATGGTAAGTAATTAGTTATTATAGATCTTTAAGAGTATTATACATTAATTGTTTTTTTTTTAATTTATCTTTCAAAATAATATTTGTGATATATTGTAACTGTATTTTATTTCTTCTATTATTTTTATTAAAGAAAAATCATCCTAAGAATGTGATGTCACCTAGCAGAAGACGTTTTCATAGAGATAATACTGAAGAACAAGCTTAACCTAATCGTGTGGATAATGATGATCACGTTATTCCTATGGAAAATGATGATATTAATAATACAGTTGATGATGATGCAACAAATAGATTGATCCAAGACATTTATAATGCTCCAATGGATGATGATGTCAACTTGGAGGAGGACAACTTGCAAGATGATAATGATAGTGATGAGGACGATGATGATGAATATATTTTTGATAAACCCATCCTTCAAAATGCCACTGAATCCCTATATGAAGGCACAAAAAAAAGTGTTCTCTCTACTGTAATGTTGTTGGTCAACTTAAATTTATCAAATGGTTTGTCAAACACATGTATGACACAGATCCTAAGGTAAGAAACATAATTTTACAGTTTTATGCAATTTTCAACTTTTATTTTATTTTATTTTCAGTGTCAATTGATGTCTAAATTAAGGATGCAATATTTATAATGATTAATATAATTTTCATTATTGATTTTTTT
>JASDQU010736479.1:76496-87882 GCA_032191745.1 Picea mariana
TATTTTACATGTTCTTTATTATTTCAAATTAGGTATGGGGAAATTGAGAGTGATGTGAGGGGGTGGGGGGGGGCAGGGGGGGGGGTGTGGCATAATTAGAGCTTCCACCTTCACGTGGTTTCCCTTGTTTGGTAGAGAATGAACTATTCTCAAAACCATAAGAAGCTCATGAACTATTCTCCAAATTCCAGTTGTTCGTCTCCCATTGATCGGTCTGAAGAAGTTCTGTACTTTTCTTCATACAATCGGTTTTCAAAGTCGACTAATTTCTTGAGATTCGTTCCCAAAGATATGTAGATTGACTACTGCTTCTAAATTTTTTAAAACTGGTTAAGATTGAGAGAAGCATATTCTCCTCCATCTTTTTCATCAACATCAACCCATCCTTCACACAACCTGATTTGCAAAATGTCTGAATCTACTCATTAAATGTATCTGTGGTCAATTTTCCCACAAATTTCTCCATTCTCCATTTGGAAAGTTAGGTTTTCTCATAAAAGTTTTGGTTTTTTGAGCCAAAATTTTCATTTTAAGCTAAGTTGGCTCTCGATTTTGGGCATGGTAAAAGTTGACTTGACTTAAAGAAATTAGCCCGAAAGCCAAGTTATAGTTCCAAGTTCCTACTCCCCGAGCTAATACTTGCACACAAAGACAAATAAGGTTAGGTATTCTTGGCATTTTGGAAAAAAGGTATAAAAGGATTTTTCATGGCACCTGCTCCAAGCTCCAAGTCTTTGCACCTACACATGTAACATAATACACAGAATACCAAGTATGGCAAGCAAGTCTAAGCCCAACCAACATTAGGAGGCTAATAAATTATCCTCCTATCATTTCCAACTACAAGTATCTCTTGGAAACATAAGAAAAAAGTGCAATCAAGTGAACATAATCCTTAGAACCATAAACCCTAATTTAGTGGAGTCATCAAAAGTTGCCCCTAGTCTTAGTCATCACCCTTCATGACAGTTATCACACAACGATCATTATATCAGAAGTTTGGATGCATGTGGTCATTGGGATCATGAGGCTTTATAACCCTACAATATCAAGAGACATTAATTGAACTTTGACTAGATTGAAAGGTGTGTGCAATTGGAAAAACTAACAACCCAAAACTAAAAGGGATCAATACACGAGCTGTCAATGAGAGGTGATCTCGCTATGGTGTGTAGGAATAGGCCTAGCACCTTCAAAATTATCATTCTCCAAATATCCTATACAAAGTTTACAAGGAAATTGTACTAGGACTAGACACGGGCAACAGTGACCTATGAATGGGGCCAACGTTGAAATTTTTTCAAGCTATTTCTAAATGCATTGAAATTTGACATGGATAGACTATTTGCATGCCTTAATGATATGGGAGGGTTTATGGACTCAAATTTGACTCACACACCCACTTTCTTCCATCATCAATTCATCATGTAAACCATAAACCCTAATTTAGTGGAGTAATCTATGTGTTCCCAGTGAATGGATGCGTTGTTGTTGACATGGAATGGGACAACACATGTACCTTATTAATTTTCTTCCTTCACTTGATGTGGGCCTGGTCATGGGAAAACAAGCTTGCAGGTGATCTAAGTTTCCTTTTCTATGTGTTGAAATTCCTCGCTTTGTTAACCATATGCTCATTAGGCGAGAAGTCCTTACTTACAACAGTCATTTAGTGCCTACCTGACATGGGTTGGTCTAGTTAACACCTATTTTTTACATTTGGTTCCCATGATGACCCTTTATTTTATTCCTAAGAGCCCCATTATCCCCACCATGATTTTCAGTTCAAAATTGTTATATGCTTCCTTCTCATCTATTTTTTAGTTATTTCCCTATGGGATCTTATTATCTTATTGATTTTCACATACATTGCTTATTGTCATTTGTGCACTTATGGTGAATGCTCCGTTGCAATTTGCTTCCTTATGCTCACCGACATTGCATTCGCTTTTTTCACTTGTCATTTGCATCCATTTTTTTCTATAGTTTTGAACCCATATCCCTAGAGGAGACATGATGATGAGTGTACATAACTTTGCTAACACCTTTTATTCTTTCTTTGCATAGGTTTTTTATGTTCACTTGGAATGTAGTTGCATGTCTAATGACACTCATCTCCTTCACTATATTCTATCATTTTTTATTCTTTTTAAATCTTTTTGTAATATGAAAAAGACAAAAACATCAAAAGACATAAAAAATAAAAGCAGGGGGGTGGTGTAATTTATATCTCTATGATTTAGTAATTAAGTGGCATATGTAAGTTTTGTTTCCCTTGAAAAAATAACCTATTTTGATTCAATTGGGTTTTAGTATTATCGTGGGAGATGTACCATGATTTTGAGTTTTCCCTTCTATGATTGGTTATTCTTCTAGTCTTTATGGAACACCTTTCAATGTCTCTTGAATTATTGGTGTATATAATTGGTCCCTTCCCAACGCCAAGTTGTACTTAGTGGTTTGTTCTCTCAAAGTTATTGTCCAAGACCTCAATTCATGTTCCTAATCTTATTTCGCACCAATTGATGATAGATACCTCAATGCCTTCCTTTTAGAGAATATATTCCTATAAAATTCAACTCATTATTTTGGGAAGTGGATTTAGAGACATTTGCAGTAACTTGGGGCATCATCAGTGGTAGGTTCCATCACATGTGATAGTGGGTATACATGAATGACACCTGATCAATTAAGTCTCCTAAGTTCTTGACATCATATCATATGTTCACAATGTATAGAATGTAATGTGTACACTTGTTATCACCTTGTCAATATTATAATATAGATCTATATTCTTCCCCCCTTTCCCCCTTCTGCCCCAATTCTTGTGTACTTGACAATGTATTTCCATGCATAAATATTAGAATTGGTAGGAGCTTGATTAACCTGAAGATTTATTTAGAGTTTCATGTGTATTTCAATTTACCTTGTTTATCTAGAAATTTAAAGTGGAATGAGAAAGCTTTTATTTGTTTGATGTGTGTGCAAGTTTGATCTTGACTCTAGATTTGGAATTAACCAATTTTCTCACAAGGTGAAGGACACATGTTAGCATAAAGGTATTTCTCTTATGTTTTTTTTCTTTGATTTTTTGTTATGCATATGATCCCTAGGGAAAGGCAGATGGTGATCTATCCTTCTATCTATTGGTGAGCTCAAGATACTCATCATGGACTTGCATTAAAGTAGCTAGATTTACCTTTAACAAAGGCACAACCATATTTCATTATCGTAAACCTTCTCCATGAAGGGTACACAAAAAGTAACTATGATGAAACTCATTGGACATGTGCTCCACTAGTAGGAATATACAAAATTACATAAAATACAAATGTTGACCTCCGCAAGTCATACCATTGTAGTAAGGAACATGGGTGAGTGGGAGGGCATTGGCACCAAGATTCATACTTTCCATTACAAAAATAGGTGTATCCATCACAAAGGTTGATCTTGTTGTAGATGCAATACACTAAGAGGTGTTTGACTATTATTTTTTACTACAACAACAAAATAGAATGTGTGTGTATAAGATGTTCCTTGTGAAAATCCAATATCAATGATCAATTTCTTATAGAGTAGTTCCCGGAATCCCTTCTTCCCCTCATCACCAAAGATGTATCCATGACTATGCCTAGAAATGAGGATGAAACCATCCAAAAGGAACAATTGTACAATATTATTTACTCCCAATTGGGGTATCTCTATATTATCCTTCCTAATGCCCCTCGCTCTCAGTCAGGTGACAAGGATGTATCCATGACTATATCTCGGGGACTATGAGTTAGGGATTTTATGTCTCAAGGGCTATGAGTTAGGGATTTTATGTCTCGGGGGCTATGAGTTAGGGATTTTATGTCTCGGGGGTTATGAGTTATATATATATATATATATATATATATAATTTATAAATTATATATATTATATTATATATAAATAATATAAAAACCAAAAATAAAAATAAAAAACCAAAACAAAACAACATAAAAAAAAATAAAAAAACTAAAATCAAACTACACTATCACTACATGACTATCGTGCTCATATTTTTGAACTGGCGTGAATAGTTGCACGCACACACACATAGTGGAGGGTAGCAGGCGAGTAGGAGGCACACACGCACGCAGAGTGGAGGGTAGCAGGGGAGAAGGGAGGAGAGGAGGAGAAGGAGGGAGAGGAGCATGAGAGAAGGAGGGAAAGGCGCACAGAGAAGGAGGGCACACGCGCTAAATTTAGCTCATGGAGATTCCATAGAATTCTCTGGAAAAAACCATGGTATTCAACCCTCCTTTATAAGCAATGTTTCTGGATATTGGGATTCCTCAATTTTTTGTCATGGAAATTTTGACCTGCATTATGGCAATTTCGAATCTGTATTATGGCAATTTCGACCTGCATTATGGAAAATTTTGACCTGTATGTTGTTGACCCCACGATTTTTGAAGGTATGAAGGAAACCCATAATGTCCCGAAAATGGTGCTGCAAAAATAGTCTCTAAACCCTAAACCCCCAAATGGAATTAGAGCGACTAAGAGCTAGTGGAATTAGAGAGATTTTGCACTCATTGCACGACTTGTTCATGGGACCAAAAATGGAATTAGAGCGGGTGAGGGAGTTAGTGGTGTTGGGGTAAGAGCTAAGGGCCACTTCCCAAATAACCAAGGAGAGGCAGTCATACTTGGAGGTGGTTGATCTGAGGGCCTTGAAACTAGAGAATGGTGGAAGGATCTCTCAAAGGTGAGTAGCATAGAGGAATATCATGGGCCCTTTCATGAAAATATATGGTGGTACAAGGAGTACCCGAAGGGGTAGGGGGTTCGAGGGGTTAATACAAAAGGAAAATGAGATTGGAGCCATGTTGTTGACACCTATTCCCTAGAACAATTATGCTCCACGAACTGATATATTGTCATGTTGATACAATGATTTGGTTTCACATTTATTGATAAACCGACAATAAAGGAGGTTCATTATGTAGAATTTTCACATAGATTTATTCAAGTCAACGCATGTAGGTGGATCAACACACTTTTCCTACACCCTCACTCTAGTTGATTATTTCACTTTTACACACCGGTTTTCATGAGCTCCATTCTCATGGCTCTTATCCATGACATTTCTCTCTCAACTCACATATATCTATGGTAAGACAACAACAACCATATTTTGTACATAAGAAATCCTTCCTATATTATAAGTTTATAATCCCTATGTTATATGAAATTACCACTTTGGCATTTGACAAGATATAATTACCACTTTTTTATATCAGTTGTGCACTTCTCGATCATGGGAAAGAATACAATTGCAACTGGTACTATGTTGGGAACATTGCAACTGATGCATGTCCTATGCACACACATCTATCTACTTTGGACACCTATCTCTAGGCATTGGTTTGGTTTTGTTCTTCCTCATCCAACAGCCTATTCTAGCAATCTAACTCAGCAACTACATAACTCATATATATGTATATATGTTTTATAGATTTCTCTTCTGATGTAGTTGTTAGAGATCAAACAAGATAAAATTGCACATATGCAATTTGAGACATGCTCTCCATGAGTAGTTTCCACAACAACGAATCATCCAAATATTTACCTACACTTTTCTAGCACACATAATATTGGATAATGAAACTTTATACTTATGAACAAACTTAATTCATATAGCTCGGGTTACTTGAGGTCTACTCCTCTACCTTAGCTACTCTTGGTAGTATTTTTGGTTCTCTTTATCTCAACGCCCACCCAAAACAATCATCTTCAACATCAACATTAATCTATTTCATTAGAGACTACCCTCCCACCCAGATTCATTTGATGTATAGTGTTGGGTTATTTTGAGATCTTCCTTCCACCCCAACAAATCTTGGAAGCATTCATTTAATTCTTTTGGCTCAATTCCCACCCAACATGATTCTTTTCTGCGACATTTAATATATTTTGTTCTCTTGGCCCAACACCTACCCAAAATACTAAGTGAAGAAATACTTTGTATTTTCTCAGAGGTTGGGCTCCAACCCTAGATGCAAAAGTCTTACATGTCAAGTTATATTTTCAATGTTTATCTTTAGCTATACTATAATATGAAGATCGTTGGCCTAATGTTTCCTTCTCCCTCGATGGAGTGTAGGTACAACCAAATATGTATCTATCAGACCTATCATCCAACTCGAGCGATGAAATTTCGAGAGGGACAAGGGAAAACATATCCAACACATGTAACAAGGTGAAATCAACTAGAGGTGAAAAGGTCAGAAGAAAGTTCGGTAGGCGCATGAAATTATTTCTTGTTGAAGGAGGATCATGCTCTTATGACGATGGGATCATAGGTGACATCGAGGTTCCCTTGAGGTACAAACACCTACTGAAACAGTGGGTACCCAAGGAATTGCCAAAGTTGGACACTGACTTTTGTGTTAATGAGAGGATGTATCACATTGCTCCGTCATCCATCCATGGCCTTGGTTTATTCTCCATGGACGGAATAAAGGTAAAATATGTTGGATTGGTTGAATTGTTTGAGTATGTTGGACCATGTTACACTTATGGAGTATGGTTGAGGTTGGTCCCATATATGCCTAGTATGCGGAGATACGCACTCGCCGCAAATTATATACAGATGAAAGATAATAATAAAAATAAAGGAGCGACTGTATATTGATGGAAGACCAACGGCATCCGGGAATATTGTAGGTCTTATAAACAGTACAAGGCCTAGGACGACAATAAAGGAACCCAATTTCATTTTTGAGGAGCGTGAAGGTAATAGAATATTTGTATGTGCGGTGAAAACAATAACAGCAGGAGAAGAGTTGTTGGTCAATTACAATCTAAATCGAGTCGACCCAAGAATGTCTTCTTTTGCTACGGTACAAAACCCATTATACCCAAATTTAAAAAGGTATTACTTAATTTGTGAATGTTTCATTTGTGATGAAATTTTATTTTATTTCTGAATGTTCCATTTGATAATTTTTGCTCGATGTTTGATTTCCAAATATTTGCTAATTTGTATGTGTGAATGTTTCATTTGATAATATTTGTCAATATTCCATTATTTCATATATTGTTTTTTCAATATTTATTGCATGTACTAACATTCTTCTTGAAATTCTACCAGAGTGGTGATCGAGACAAAGGCCCTGAGCATGGCAAAGGCCCCATTCCTAGCACTGCATCGACCGAAAACGATGAAGAGATATTTGATTCTAGAGACCCATTGCAGACAATAGAATTGTCCCTAAGAAAGGCCAATAGGGAATTCCGAGATTTGGTCGTTGTTGGGCCGGAAACAGATGAGGATTTCCTAAGGATAGCTTAATTACGCGTTAAGATAGAAAATTATGGGGTAAGTCATGTCATCTAACAATATCAATTTTTGGTTTTAAATTTTGTAATTTGATATATGCAATTAACACATATTTCTCATTGTAGAATTTTGTGAGATCGATGAGAGGGGAAGGGGAAGGTCCTGGTAGCAGCAGCAGGACTGCAATAGTGAACCCGCATGGCCACATAGCCACGAGGCTATTTTCCACCCCAAGTGTGTTGCATGAGACTGATTTTATACCTTCTAGGGGTGATGTCACGCCCCCACAGCATACGCCAGATCGTGCAGGTGGTGTACATGATCATGGAACTGATCACTCTTCCATTGATTGTTACCCTAGTGCTACACATATCCAAAGCACAGGAACAACCACGGTATCATATTTGGTCAACCAAGACATGGTTCCTCTAAAAATAGTACAGCTACCAGGTATTTAATATATGTCTTTATTGAGATTCATTTTATATAATTGTTTAAACAATCACTTATCAGTGAGATTTAAATTACTAATGATGACAATGTTTTACAGTAAACAATGTGTTCTACAATAGTTTGCATGACTATGCATTAGAACTTTTTGGGCCGACCATTTGACTACAAAGGAATCGACAAAATTCCAAAATGAAAAGACTTCTTATCTCCAGACTGGTTGGCGAGTTTGGTGACTCGTTCAATAAGCCGGATGTCCTAAAAAGGACTGGGAAGCATTTGAAACATGTTAGAGAGGCATATAGGAATAAATTAGTACAGGACCCCAAGTGTGAACGCCCTTTGGTTGTCCCCAAGAGAGAGTGGAAAGAAATTATTCTCGATGCAAGAGAATTAGCGATGAAAGCACAAGGGAAGAAACCACCTAGACCTGGAAGGTAAGAGGTGTTTTCAATTTACTATGATGGTCTTTTGTTTACTTTACGAGGAAAACAATCAATATCTAACATATTTCAAAATATTGCGTAGACTCCAAGACACTTCCAAGGCAACAAAGGCAAGACAAGACAAACACGACCAACATAAACTGGGCCAAGGTGGTTACGGGAGATTGAAGGCACGAGTTGTAAGTGCCTAAACATTTTACTTTTTTTATCATCGTCACAAAATATGTAATTCATTGCAGCTAGTGACTAATGATTTTGATATTGCTCAATGCAGGGGGGATTTGTTCAACGATGAAGCCACAGAATAAGATCTAAATGTTGGGTTAACGCAGGGTTTTGATGGCGTGGTGGCACGACGAAGAATCTTGGGGCAATCGTCACGTGTCTCTCTGGAGGACATGGTAAATAAAATGAAATTAAAAACTTGTCGATTAGTTTTTACTCATTGATTACTTGTAATGTAAAATATATTTTTTATTCATTTAAAATGTAAAATAATTTGTGTCTTTTCCACATTCGCAAGAGATTAACAATGTTACTAATGCTCCTGATGTACCCGATGAACCACATCCCGACCCCCATATTGATTCAAGCGTTGTTGCCGAAGGACCATTACATAGTGGTATGCACGCATTTTTAATGTTTTTCCATTTTTCAATGAGTATTAATATTTAGCATATATTTTGTACTAAATACTTATATTGTTTCATATGGCAGAGCGTGTAAATGACGATCGACAGTGGAGATCAACAAGCGCAGAAACAACAATGCGGCTACCAACCACTGTTTCTACTACACCGACTAATCCAGGTATAAAACATTGTAATTAAATCTGTATTAATTAAATTTCCCTAGGAACAGTGAATAACAATATCACTTGAATTTTTTTTGTTGTTGCAACAATGGATGCCCATGCACATCCTCAACCTCCACACCGAAATACTAGAAGTTCATCATGGTGTGAGGTGTTGAGTACTGATGATGCAACACTTCAAGAAGGCCCAATAACTGTGGGGGATCAGTTAAATTATGATGATGACTTAATTTGTTCTTTCATGGAGACCAGAAAAAATAAGAAGAAGAAAAACAAATGATTAGACATTTTATTATTAATACAAATCCAATATATTTCTATTGCAATGTAATGTATTTGTTTTCCTACATGTCATGAATGTTATTTTCTTTCATGTTTTTTGTTTTAGCACATGGCGATGTTTTTTGTTTTAACATAATAATGTCTCAATATTCACTTAGTACTAATCCTCAATAATTTTTATTTCCAGTGCATGCTTTTTAGGGATTTTTACTACCTTTATTTTAGGTTAGGTTTTTTACTTGGTTTCTTTACCCGTGGTTGGTGAGAAGCATGCTCGCATTTGCTTCCCCTTCTTTACGAAATAATGGTGTGTCTTCTTAATCCATGGAGGGCCATCCATGTAACATTTCATACACTCGCGGATGTGCCACAACCGATTTTGTTTTGAGCGTCTTCTTAGTGCGTGGAGGGTTGTCCAGATAAGGTTTCATATACCTGACGTGTCACAACCTTTTGTCTACTTTTGTCTGTAATTGTTTTACATATGATCATACCGCTTGCAAGCCAAAACCGTCAGCCTTATCTTCGAGTGTTGCTTGCAAAACCAGAGAAAAAAGTGTACAGATAAATGCTTCTCTCTTAATTAACTAGGTGACGGTGTGATTGAAAATTCACAGGGAACTGTGAGTGATTATTGTACTCTGAATGCTACCAAGATTTTTGGCAAGATAAAGAAACAATTCCATCATGTGCATGTGGTTTCTTTCCATGATGTCACGACACGAAGGATTCTGAGCCTTTGGGATGCATAAGTTTTAACGAAAGAATTTTAGAGTTTCTTTTAAGACTAGAGTATTTATTTATGAACCTGTTAAAAAAATTAGGGTAATAGTTGTTGACAACAAAGATATATATTTGGAGTGTTTCTGTAAATCTCTATATATTTTAATCCAGAAAGATATATATTTGCGCAGTTTCTGTAAATCTTTTATGTATTTTAATCTATTTGTAGTGTAGAACTTATCCTGATTTGAACATGTTCAAGAAAATGAGGATCATGGTATTGGTCTTCACAGACACAGAAAATAGGTTGTTGTAGCTTATGATATTGGGGCCATTTAATTTGCAATTTGAAATTTACTTTTTAAGGTCACAGCCAAGTCAGACACCAAATTGGTGTATGAAACCCCTTCGCCTAGAAATTTTGACTGGTAAAGTCTATAGAGGTATACATACCCTACCCCTTTGGATTTGAACTTGTGACCTCTTATGAAAAAACAAAAGTGCAAGGCTATAACTAATTTCGATATTAATAATTATGACCTCGATAAAATACTATGTATACATTCATGTCATCCCACTGAAAATCATTCAAAACTTCTACTATCTTCAAGCCCAAAAGCTCCCTAGATAAAATCAACAATGCTCACCCACAAGTGGATGCAAGGAGTTCCAACATGACTTCAACAATGCTCACCCACAAGTGGATGCAAGGAGTTCCAACATGACTTCCTTTGGAGTGTTGTATGAACATCACCCTGAAAGTCGAGGCAAATAAACCTCTCGACTTTTATTTGACACATCCGTAGATCCATCTGATATTCGTCTTCTGCAAAATCAGATAGTTCCCTTGATAGACCCCTTTACATGTACATGACATTACATGCCCCGGATGGTGGTAATACCTGTTTTTGGCTACCAATATGGAAATGCACTTCGAATTTTCCCACATGACAATACCAAATCCATTCAAGCAAAATATTCACGCTCCAAATCTAGAGGTTGATGTCGCAATTTCAAAATGTAAAGTGATGAAATCATGAGAACAATGTCATTGGCTAGATGACTAAACAAAATGGCCAGAACATATTAAATAGTTCATGAATTTTATTATTTGGTGATTTATCCTCATGATTTTTATACATTATTACCTGTATTTTCTTTACAAATATTGTTGTATTTTCCTTTGAACTAGCCCGATCCTTGGTTAAGTTTTTTAGGGTTTGTTTTATTTTTATTTCCATTTGAATTTCTTTGTGGTTAATCTTCAGTTTTTCCATATTAACAGGTCATTGGTTATTTCTCATTTTATTAGTTCTGTAAGTATTATGTAAAGAGTGATAACAATATCATGTTATTTTT
>JASDQU010736479.1:88420-102786 GCA_032191745.1 Picea mariana
AAAGCTTCTCTTAATGCTTTTCGAGCACAGAAACAAAATTCTAAAGAATCACAAGTAATCACTTACCCTCTTAAGGTCTCATAGACCAATTAGGTTTTTTTTTTTTTAATTATCAAATACCATTTAGACCCGAAACCATTACAATAATATACTCCTTAAAAGCTCATCATGATGTTGAGAGAATAGTCCATGTATAAGAAAAATAACAATCATTTCTCCCAACCAATGCCACCATGAAACTCCATGACATCGTAAAAGATTCTGCCAGTCTAAATCACAGTGGTTATATTGGGAACCCGTGATTGTGGAAAATGATACTACATATCTTCAGTGGCTATCACAAAAATACAAAGTTGATATTCCCCACAAATTTACAGGAGTTGGTGTCAATACATTACAAGGATATGCCATGAATTTGCAAAATAAATAAATAAGGAGATCATAAACTTGTGATGGAAAAGATACTTTTGCGGTCCAGGCGGAAATAATGGCGCAAAGAATCATTTAATCGTAGTTGAATAGCGATACAGAGAAGACATCACATAATCACAAAGAATAGACAGATCACTGGCAGTTCATAAAAAAATTATGGAGATGTAGCAGTCTTGAGAGGATTTGATACTTGAGATCTTGGAAGGATTCTTACAACAATATCATGAAAATTAGAAGCCTAAGTTTGCTGGATGGGGAATTAGAGTTTGCAGAAATGATAGACAGTGCACTTATTTATTGTGTTATCATCAGATCACAGTTTTTGTGGAGTTTGTTACAAAAATAAATCACTGAGTTCGCCACAACTTTATCTAGAAGGAAAATACCGAAGAATATTACCTGATTCTAAGCTTATGCACTAGGGGGAAAAATGGGTAACTTTTGCTTGATTCCAGGTCAGTGCTTTACCATTTCACCGTTTTGTCAAAACTAAAGAATTTGAGCAAAGCTATCTTGCTGGTATATTTGCTAGACAAAGAATATTTCTCGGTAGTCAAAGCAACAACATAAAGAATTTGCCAGAGGTTTAAAGCTATAGTTTTTAACTAGATCGGAATTTTTATGCAAGAAAATGAAACCAACAACAAAGTCCAATCAATGGTCAAATGAGAAGATATTTTTAATAAGAATCTGAGTTTGTTTTTGTTTAATTTTATTGTTTCTTTTGTTTATCTCTTAATTTAGAGTTACTACAGAATCATAGAAACTTTTGCGTGAAGGAGAAAGGTTATAAATGATACCAGAAATGTGCAACCGAATTGAAGACTCAGATGAAGAACGTAAAACAATGGAAACAGTTTTAATTCTTAGAGTTTTGATTCAAATTTTATTAATTTTTAGTTTTAGTTCAATATTATTTACTTCTAGCTTTTTTTTTTTAGAGTTAAATCGTATAGTGTTGTTCTAGTTTTTAGTTTATTCCATTACTTTAAATTTAGTTTAATTTTTTTTAATTTACTTTTACTTTCATCATTTAGATTTAATTTAAATAATGACCTTTGTTTTTGTTTTAGATTAGTTTACAACTAATTTTATTTTAATCCTTTTGATGCGTTAATTTAGTTTAGATTTTATTTTGACTTTARTTTTTAGTTTAGTTTTAGTTTTAATATAGTTTTATTTGATTATTTAGATTTAATTTCTATATTATATTTTAATATGATTTTCTTTGGTTTTGTTAGTTYTAATTTGATTTTAGATTTAGTTTCTAATATTATTAGATTTAGTTTTATAATATTTGATTTTAATAATAGTCTATAGTTTGGATTGCAATCTTTAAAAGTGGAGGAGATCGATATGGATCATGCACACTACAAGAGACAATTAACACTTAAAATAGCATCGGAATTTAGTGTATTTTAGTTCATGAATTTGACACCTTCTCTGGTGTAATATGGACTTTTTATAATTAGCATCGGAAAAATAATGCCTACAGTAGCGCTAGGTTTAGCACCAAGAATAGCGCTAGGTTTAGTGCCAGGTGTTACTTTCAGTTTTTCTTCTGATATGCCTTCCAATTTTGCTTTCATTTTTGCGTCTGGTTTGACTTCCCATTTTACATCTAGTTTTGCTTTTGATATGGCTTCGAATTTTGCTTCTAGTTTGGCGCCAGGAATAACACCAGGTGTTTCTTCCAGTTTTTATTCTAATATGCCTTCCAGTTTTTCTTTCATTTTGGCTTTTGGTTTGGCTTCCAGTTTTGCTTCTGATATGGCTTTCAGTTTGGCTTCTGGTTTGGCTTCCATTTTTACATCTAGTTTTTCTTCTAGTTTTGCTTCTGGTTTGGCTTCCAATTTGGCTTCCATTGTTGCTTCCTTTCTTGCTTCCAAAAATGCTTCTTGTTTTGCTTACAGTTATTAATTTAATATTTTTATTTCAATTTAATTAGTTAAATATATCATGTCTCTTAAATAACTTATATGATTATACAATAAATCATATAAATGCATTTGAAATATTATATAAGATAACATTTATAAAGAATTGTTAGGGAAACACACATCCATACAAATTAACAACATCATTATACTTATTAAATCTCCATCAAAATAGAATCTACAACATCTATTATACATATATATAATAACAAGATAATTATTATAACATGATCATCATCTATAATTAAAACAAGTGAGTCAAATATCTATAATTTAAGTGAATTTAACATCTATCATGAGCAGTAAATCAAAACCATCATATGTAATAAATATGCATCCAAAAATCATCAACCACTTTCAATATATAAAAATTTACTAGTCAATATTGATAAGATCATCATCATATATAACTAAAACAAGTGAAAGTCAAATATATATGTCGTAGATCAATCACATCTAAAATGACACATGTCCAACAATCGATATAAGTCAAAATGACACACCATGTACACATGATATAAATAAAAATAATAAATTATGTAAGCCAAAATGATACAAGTCAATATGATAAGTCATGTCCAGATGATATAATTCAACATGAAACATGTCAAAATGATACAACTTAATAATATGGTACTGGAGGCCGTGAAAATGATACATATGATAGTAACCATGAAATAAGCATTATAACAATATATCAAAAATGATCCATGATGCAGTCTATATGATCATGAATGTCATTAGTTGTTACCAACAACTGCCTCAACATCATCATCACCATCGTGATCATGATGATCATCATCGTCATCTGCATCGACATCGACATCACTGACATCTGTATCTGTGTCATCATGAGCATCATCTAGCATTTCGGCATCGAACCCAACATCATGATCTGGATCTATTTGTTGAGGATGATCCAGATCTTCTGGAAGATCCTTGTTTTGCAAAAACAAACATTTAAAATGAAAACTTATTATTTATTTCATGCAATAATTAATTTCTCTATTATATATCTAATATTACAACATATGAAATGAAATAATAATCCTATTACATCATATCAAAGTGCACATACAGTAATAAAATTTCAAATAAGTTACAACTAAGATGTCATTCCAATGATGTAAAACATTCAACAATTCTAATAAACATTAGTAAAGATCATAAAAAAATGCCATGCCTAGCCTTACCTTACCTTTCCTTGACATGCCATGCCTTGCCTTGCCTTGACATGCCACGCCTTGACTTGGTATTCCATGCCTTGACAAGCCATGCATTGCCTTGACAAGTGATGCCTTAACTTGACATGTCTTTCCTTGCCTTGACATGCCATGCCTTGCCTTTCCTTGACATGCCATGCCTTTCCTTGCCATGTATTTCCTTGCCTTGACACGCCTTTCCTTGACATGCCTTGCCTTGAATTGACATGTCATTGCCTTGCCTTGACATGCCATGTCTTGAATTGCCTTGACATGCCATGCCTTGCGTTGCCTTGATATGCCATGCCTTTCCTTAACATGCCATGCCTAGTCTTTCCATGCCTTGCCTTGAAAAGCCATTCCTAGCCTTGCCATGCCTTGCCTTGACAAGCCATGCATTTCCTTGATGTGTCTTGCCTTGCCTTGTCATTATTTTCCATGCGTTGTCATGCCTTACCATGAATTTCCTTGCAATCCCTTGCCTTTACTTGCCATGCCTTGCCTTGACATGCCATGAATTGCCTTGACATTCCTTGCCTTTCCATGCCTTGTCCTAACATGCCTTGCCTTGACAATTCATGCCTTGCCTTGCCATGCCTCAGCTTGCCTTGAAATGTCTTGCCTTTCCTTGACATGCCATGCCTTTCCTTGACATGCCATGCCTTGCCTTGACATTCCTTGCCTTGCCTTGCATTGCCATGCGTTTCCCTGACATGCCTTTCCTTGAATTGACATCCCTTGCCTTGACAGACCTTGCCTTGCATTGACATGCCTTGCTTGACATGCCATGCCATGCATCGCCTTGCCTTGACAAGCCATGCCTTTCCTTGCCTTGCCATGCCTTGCCTTGCCTTGACAAGCCATGCCTTGCCTTGACAAGCCATGCCTTGCATTGACATGTCTTTCCTTTACTTGACATGCCATGATTTTCTATGCGTTGTCATGCCTTACCATGATTTTCCTTGCCTTGCCATGCATTCCCTTGCCTTGCCTTGCTATGTCTTTGCTTGACATGCCATGCCTTGCCTTGACATTCCTTGCCTTGCCTTTCCTTACCATGCCTTTCCCTGACATGCCTTTCCTTTCCTCGACATGCCTTGCCTTGACAGACCTTGCCTTGAATTTACATGCCTTGAAATACCTTGCCCAAAATCACTCGACAAAAGGGTTTTGAAAATTGACCCTCTGTGCCAGATTTGCATTGTACCTCACTGAGCAAAAATCTAGTTCTGGAGATCCTTTAACAAACACTTTTCTAGGCAATGGAATCACAGGAGAGGGGCACCCCTAACTGGAATCCGGTGCCAAGAGTCCAACAGAACTAATGTTTCGTCGATCCGAGGCATGATTTGCATGTAATGGCGAGTTGAAACTTGCCTCCTGAAGCCATTCAAGGAGACAATGACAATTTGGTCCAGTGGCACAAAATCACAACCTAACAACGTAATTGAGTTCTGTAAGCCATGGAAGGTACATATGGCCAATTCCCATGTGACCACGATGCCCAAAATCACCCGACATAGGGGTTGTGAAAGTAGACCCTCTGTGCCAGATTTGCATTGTGCCTCACTAAGAAAAACCCTAGTTCCAGATATCCTCTAACAAACACTTTTCTGGGAGATGGAATCATAGGAGAGGGGTCCCCCTAGCTAGAATCCTATGCCAAGAGTGCAAGGAAACTAATGGTTCGTCGATCCGAGGCACGGTTTTAGTGTTATGGCGAGTTACAACTTGCTTCCTGAAGCCATTGAGGGAGACAATGACAATTTTTTTCGATGGCATAAAATCACAACCGAGCGACGTAAATGAGTTCCGTAAGCTCCATAAGGTTCATATGGACAATTCCCATGCGAACATAGTGCCCACAATCACCTGGCACAGGGGTTGTGAAATTCGACCCCCTGTGTCGGATTTGCATTGTGCCTCACTGAACAAAACCATGGTTCCAGAGATCCTCTAACAAAAACTTTTCTGGGTGATGGAATCACAGGAGAGCCCCCCCCCTAGCTGGAATATGGTGCCAAGATTCCAACGTAACTAACAATTCATCGATTTGAGGCATGTTTTGCATTTTATAGCGAGTTTCAACTCGCCTCCTGAAGCCATTCAGGGAGACTGAAAATTTGGTCCGATGGCACAAAATCACAACCAAGCGACGTAATTGACTTTTGTAAGCTCTCGAAGGTCTGTATGGCGAACACCCATGTGACCATGGTTCCCACAATCAGTCGACATAGGGGTTGTGAAAGTCGACCCCCTATGCCGGATTGGCATTGGGCCTCACTGAGAAAAGCCGTAGTTTCAGAGATCCTCTAACAAACACTTTCCCGGGAAATGGAATCACAGGAGAGGGGTCTCCCTAGCTGGAATCCGATGACAGGATCCCAACGAAACTAACAATTTGTCCATTGGAGGCACGATTTTCATGTTATAGCGAGTTGCAACTCACCCCCTGAAGCCATTCAGAGAGATAATGAAAATTTGGTTCGGGGGCACAAAATCACAACCGGGCAACGTAACTAAGTAACGTAAGATTCTGAAGGTCCGTATGGCCAACTCCCAAGTGGCCACGGTGCCCACAATCTCCCGACACAGGGGTTGTGAAAGTTGACCCCCTATGCCGGATTTTCACTGTGACCGCAAGACTCCTGAGCAACGAGCAACCCATGATTAGTTAGTTCTATGTAGCCCATGGAATTGTTGCAGATTTTAAGAGCAAATATTCTTATCTTAGTGAAATTTAAGAGCAGATAGGAATGTTATCTAAGAGCAGATATTGTCCATGGACTTGTTGCGGAGTTTTAGTACTTTGCTGAGATTTACATTCCTATCCCTTTACCACTCTCTACATACACAACCATTGGCCCTAACCTCTTAAAAAGTTAGTTATCTTCCAAATGGTTGCTTTCTACTAGAGAATCTGGCCCTCTCTTCCAATAGGCTTGCAAGCCAACTCCCAAATTATTGAAATTAATTTGTTGTACTTCATGGAAGCTAAATGAAAATTTTTAAGCTTGAAAGCCAATTTCAACTTATTATTCTCTTAGATAATATTGAGGCCAACCATTAATGGGAGATGAAACCACCCTATGGTTGAACATAAAAATTCCATGAAACTATTCAAGGAGCTAGTAACCTAGATTTGAATTTCCACAAAGCCTATCTAATATAACCAACACCATCCAATTCCCTTTTTTCTTATCAAACAAAGTGCACTGTCCCGATCTCCCCTTGTGCTACCATTTAAAATTTAGATAAACTATGTGCAGGATATGTTGACTACTATTCCAAGATAGTCTCCCAATGAGAGAAGAACATGCCAAAATTTTTCCTACAAAGAGATGGGATCATAGATTGAGAAAAAACCAATAATTGTCTTGCAACCATTACCATTAACCAAAAATATTAATTATCAAGATCTCGCCCCTTATAAACAATATCAAGATCTTGCCCCTTATAAAAAATACAAGTTTTCAACCCAGGTTCAATGCCACACATTGCCCCACCTTTTCCCTAAGGACAATCTGGCACTAATACAATGATTCCATTCAAAATCAACAAACCATGTTAATTTGAAGCAATTGACCATCGATTCTTCTAAATGGACATTTAATTATTTTGTTTGAAACAACATCCACATTATGTTTTTTGTAAATCTCAGTAGCAACCCTATTGGTTGGTGTGCATGCTAATTTGGTATGCACAGAAGCCCTATTGGCTGGTGTGAATGCTAATTTGGCATGCAAAGAATCCATAGGGCTGTTGTGCATGCCAAATTGGCATGCACAACAACCTTGCACATAATCCATAGGGATGTTGTGCATGGAAATTTGGCATGCACAACATCCCTATGGCTTCTGCGCATGCCAACTTAACATGCACACCAACCAATAGGGATGGTGTGCATGCTAATTTGGAATGCACATAAGCCATAGGGATGGTGTGCATGCCAATAGCCAATAGCATGCACACCATCCAATAGGGCTGGCGTGTATGCCAATTTGGCATGCACACCAACCCTTGGGATGCTGTGCTATTGGCTGGTGTGCATGCTAATTTGGCGTGCACACCACTAAACACAAACCAAGACACTTCCAAAAAACCCCACGAATGCCATTAAAGGATATAGCAATCAACATTTCTTCCATGGAAAATATTATGCACCCTATGATGGTGTGCACCATGAGATATATGTTGGAATATATACCGTAGGATGTGAAACACTTCCACATCCAATTTTGTATATAGTAGCATATACCCTACATTTTACACCACTACGAGGTGATTATTTCTTGTTGATCTTCCATGAACTTGTTGCAAACAAAATAACATGGATTCATGTAGGCCCTACTAATTTGTTGGTCACACCATGCCTTGCCTTGACACCTTTGAACTCATATCCTTCAGATATTGCAATAAGTAGTAAGGGACACTCAAGTTCTTTTCTACATTTTGATAACAAAAATGACTTAGTTGATGCAATAACTTGAAGTGAAATGAATAAACCATTCTACTCCTACCCTCACAAGTTATATATTGCATGAGTTACATAGTCACCTCATCCCATGGTGATGGTAGATTTTCTCTCTTAACCCCATTCTTTGTTTCTTCCATTTTTTCATAGGTCTTGAGAAAATATTTCTTTGCATATAATGTTAGTTTCCTTTCCTCTTTGTCCCATGGAAACCCAACAAGAAGTCTTGTTATGCTCACCCATATTGGTTCATTGAATTTAATCCATATACCCTTGACTATGGTGGAATATTCTTGTCCCTCCAAAATGTGGAAATTTTGCGCAAATTATAAAGAAATATTATCATCAAATCCTTTATGTCTATTTAAGTATCCTGACCAACTGGATTTCTAGAACACTTCAACAAATTTTGGGTTGGAATATAGTTTATAGGTGTCTAGTATCTATTTTGTTGAATCCAGTCCCAATTCTTGGAAATTGATTAGGCCCTTGTGCCAAAGATATATTTTTTTTTGTTTGGATTCCACCCTATACTACTATTCCACTAATGGTATAAGCTTTTTTTTTTGGTTTTATAATAAATTTTTTTTATGATTTTAATCCATCATTTTACTCATGGAAGAGAAAATACAAATCTATAGCTTCTAAGTCTTCTTCTTGTCAATCTCTATGAGAATAATTGTTTTTTTACTTGGGGTCCTTAAAAATTCAGGCTTCTTCTTAGAAAACTTAGATTTTTTTTCCTTAATTCATGGTACTTTTGGAATTCGAACTTTTTTAGATCATTCAAACTACTATTCCTCAGCTGAAGGTTAGACTTATATTATTTAGAAACTTAGACTACTCTTTCTTATCTCAGGGTTCTCTTCAAACTTCAACTTACCTTTTTCCTTTTTAATGCTCTGCCTCCAATATGATATCACAAAAAAATCAAATTTTAGTTTGGTTGATAGTGTTAGTGGCCTTTTTCATGCCAATTATTATGGTTTTGTATTGATGTGACCCCCCCCACCCCATATCAAACTTCAACATCCATGTTTAGAAGGATATGATTTAGGGTTATTTGTAGAGAGAAATCCGTGTTATCAATAGATAGAGGTTTAGTGATATGACATGGATATGTAGAATTCATAATTACTTAAAATTAGCAGATGTGACATACCTTTTCCTTGTTGAAATATTTGATTAGAATAATTGTAATGTATGAATGTGATGTATCTAAAATGTGTGAATCACTTTGCATGCTATAAGTATAAAGTTTGGGATCCTTTATTTACTTTCATGAAGGAATATTGAACCATGGTATGTTCCGTAGTAAGCCTAGTTGCTTGGTTTGGACAATATGTGACCATTAGGTTGAATATTTTGTTTCCTATATCCCCTTGTAGGTGACTAGGGATTTGTATGCTTGTAGGTGTATGCCTCTACAAAAATGTGTTTTAGTGGCTCTCCTCTATAGTTTCTTGTAGGTGCATAAGCCTCTATAGCTACCTGTAGGTGCATATTCCTATATCACATATTTCTTGTAGTCTCTTATAGTTTCTTACTCTTGTAGAATGATTTTCATGTAGGTGCATGTAGGTTCATACTCCTATAGGAATGGGGGCTCCTGTAGGTGCATAGTACTATAGGAATGTGCATTAGAAAAAACCGTACATGACACCTTTGTAACTTCATGTAGAAGTTTGTATAAGGTTGAAAATGATATATTGGAGTGATGGATGTGGAAAATGAGGTTTAGACACGTCGATGAATTGTGTGTATGGAATGAATGATATGGATGAGTGGAATGAATGGGATCTTGTAATTAGTGAGATATTGAATAGTTTCATAAGATAAAATCTAATAAAAATCTTGATTCTACCGAAATACTTCGAAATGATGCAAGGAAAACTTCATAGTTTTGAAAGTTGAATGGACTTTCTTTGAGCGTATCCATGGTAATACTTTATTATTTGATTGCAATTGGAGATTGAAGTTGGTTCTCATCTTTGTATTCTTCTTTTGGTTCACTGATGCTATGTTTATGTTCCTTTGAAATAATTGCTTCATGCATTCTTTCCTCATTATTTAAACATGTTTCTTTTGGAATTGTAGCCCCACTTGATTTTTTCCCTACAAACTTGATTTTTCCCTTTGAACTAGAACTTGAATCCTCCCCTACAATATTGTGCATAAACCCATATTCATGATGATTGGTGGAAAATGATTATCTTTTTAGGATGAAAATGTATTCTCTGTTTTCAATATCCTCTATTTTTAAGAGTTGAGGATGAAAACTTATGAATGAAGAGTGATTGATATTTTGATGGAAATCTTCCTTTATTAGATATGAGAGTGCCTTTTCTCTATGGTAGCTTGAAATATATACTCTCTTTCTTGTGGTTCCTTTGACCTTGGTAAATATGGAAAATCCATGTCTATGCAATGAAGAGTGAAATAGAAGCCTGAAATCGAAGGCACTCATCTTTATCCACTAACTAAAAACAGAGAAAAAACAACTATTCCCTGTTAGTAATTGCATAATCAGTAATATATGTTATGTGATAAATCAGTATATGCGGACACTAACTGATCCCCCTAGACCCACCTAGATCTAGAACGAAACACACCAGAACATGACGCTTTCCTTAAGTTTTAAATATTGAATTTACTAACTAAAGAGAGATAGGTGACATACCATTTAAATGTCACTTCTTCTCGCTATCACCATCCTAGCTCTGTTCCAACGCTCATACAACGATGAACCTGCAAAAGAATGCAACCAACCAAAGTGATAGTAATAGCCTGAACTCAATATAAACCTATGCATGTGATCAATGAATCATACAATTAAACACAACAAGCTTTATAGGAAAGAATCATATTACTGTATCATATTAAATGTGAAAGAGAGATTACAACCATGGCATTGATGTCGTAAGGTCCCTTCCAACTGTCCTTCGTTCCCCACACACTTCCACTCCAAGAATTCTAAAAGCATATATTTTATAACATTCACAATCTATCTTGACAAAGGCAAAACTCAAAGACACTCCAACCAAGCTAATAATTCCAAGCCAAATCCAACTTAGCCCTTCTCCATGAGAGCTCCTCTCCTTTTATAAGCTGAAGAGGATAAGGTGAGGAGGTTAGGATGATCCCACTAAATCATGAAAGCAAGTAATATGCAAACCATTCGGATGCCACCTCACCATGGAAGTTTCTCCTTCTAGAAGATTCGAGAAAACACTTGTTTTTCCCACGTGTAAGAATTCTTGCACCCTACCTATAGAGCAGACTGCGAACTCCTCATGACCTAGATATGATGCATCATGCGATAATCATTCATTCTCGCACCCTAGCTATAATGCAGCCTACGAACTTCCTTTTTTTATAGGGTTTTTACAAAGGAAAATGAAACTTCTTTTCTTAGGAAAAGTTCTTCTCCCTTCCTTCTTCAGGAACTCAGGCCACTGATCCCTCCAAAGGAAACAGATAGGTTTACATCATTAACGGTCATAGGGATGATGAAAATAATGTGTAATAGAGATCCCCCCAAAGTATGAAGTTAGAATAGAGTGATAGCTGAAATAATTTGTCGAGTGTGTGTAAGGAACAATGAACAGTTGGTCGGAAACCCGCCAACAAATAAGGAAAAATAGTACAATAATATATCATCACTGAGGTAGGAATTCCCATACTCAGAATACAAAGGACTTAGAGCATAAATTCCAACATGTGAAGATCCATGTCAAGTAAGACAGGTCATGGCCACCAAACATACACTGTGGATCCATGTCATTATGACTCAAATCTGAACATAGCCACCAAAAAGACATTGTGGATCTATGTGTTAAAGACTCAAATTTGAACATAGCCACGAGACATACAATGTGGACCTATGCAACAGTACAAACTGAATATACTCCAATGCAACCTGAATATGTTAGAAAAGATTTAGGGCCTTCATCTCCACCACTCTATAGTACGAATCTAACCATGTGAATACATGTGCTGAAATCGAACATGGTAGAAACCACTTGATTACTAGTCATTAATAAATACCATTAACAAGTGCGATGGAAATCACCATTAATGTCAATGACTCCAAAGGTACACTAGTACAATCCAACGAATGTGATTAAATGAGCTGAAGTCGAACACTCGACATAATCTCCCGATCAGGGGTCAATAATGAAAACCCACTGTCGAAAGCGAGGAAACCTGCCATTGAGGCATGCAAGTTCCAAGGTACCAATTGGTTTCTAAGTCTAGTTCCTAGATAATGAGTTGAAGTCGACAGGAAAAGACTCGTCACAGGAGGGCCTTAATGTATCCCACATCAATGACATGAAACAGGTAACAAGATTTAATGTAGATCAGAGTAACAAGTGATTCGGGACTAACTCAGGGATGGCCGACGCAATAGAAGGATTTAAGGACTGCAGAAATGATTGACGCAATAGAAGGCTTTTCAGGTTGGACATCTTTTTGAAAATATTGACGACACAACAACTGTCTTGGAAACACTGACTCAACAATAGGGATCACATACCAATTTGTAATCTTATAAAGGAGTATGATCAAGAGACGAGCGGATTTTCCAACCTAGACACAAGGCGAGTGAAAGGGTGTCAAGTTCAAAAGTGTCTCTTCCACAAAATACAGGTTTAGATACATTTCTTTCCAAATCCCCCCCCCACCATTTTTGGTGAGTACCTCTTTATTTTTACGCAAGCTTGAGGAGGATAACATATGCTTGTAATGTAAGCTCATCCTTCGGATGAGTCCCTCGGAGTATGTTTAACAAACCCTAGGAAGGAGTGGTTTGGTCCCATAAGGGCCTTTCGATGTTTTTTTTTATGAGTCCAAAAAAAGAAAACTCAGGGGTTTTTCATGTTTAGAGAGTCTGAAAAACACTTAAAGAGAACTCTCTCATTTCCTTTTTCATAAAGTAGTATGATGAGACCGAAAAAGAGATAAAATATCGCTCAACAAATGTTTTCTTCAAATACTTTAACGAGCGTGAAAAGAACAAGATCACTCGACAATCTTTTCATGTTTAGAGAGTCTAAAAAGAGATTAAAGGGAAATCTAGGGGGTTCCTTTTTCATATAACCTTTACGAGTCTGAAAAAGTGATAAAAGTATACTTGGTTACATCCTCATTGATTTATGAGCACGAGAAAGAACAAAGACTAAACTCGGTAACTTATTCTCATGTATCTACGAGCATGAGAAAGAACAAAGACTAAGCTCGGGATTGTTTTCATTTTTACGCAAGCTTAAAAACAAAACAAAACTATGCTTGGGATAGATTTTATTTTTACACAAGATTAAAAACTAAAAAAAACTATGCATGGACCTGGTTTCATTTTTACACAAGCTTGAACCAGAAGAAACTATGCTTGAGGTAGGTGGTTTCATTTTTACACAAGATTGAACCATAGAAAACTATGCTTGTGACTTCTCAATGCATAACACATGGAATTGTTGGTACTTAGCCCCCAACTTAAGAAACTAGTGGTTTTAACTTCAACATGAAGTCCAGAGGCTGTAAGCAATGCCCCTCAAGCTTCTTTTCATCCAACTTCAAAGGTGGATGAAATGAAGTTTCAAACAGTAGATGAAGGAATTGACTCAACAGAGAGGGGGGAGTTGTTTCATTTTTTAACGAGATTGACATAGGATCAGAACTATGCACAAGACTCTAGGTATAATCCCTAGACCTTTGTTTCATTTTTTAACGAGCTTGACACAGAAACAAGAACTATGCTCGTAACCTCTGTTTTATTTTTTAATGAGGTTGCTACAGAGACGCAAAAACTATCCTCAAAAATCTTGTCTTGATCATGGATTCCAAGAGGACAATGCTCTGGAAGGACACCATGTCAAGGGAGAAAAATCAGTCATAGCTTCCAAGAGATCTTCACTAGACGGAAGGAACACACTCTAGAAGGAAAACATGTCGAGGGTTGCGATAGGGGTAAGGAGATCAGGCTCTAACAACCCTATCGAAGAGATCACCATGTCAACTACTGGATCTAAGTCATTAGAAGTTGAAGCCATGGGCGACAATGCCACATAATTGACCTGTGGCGGGGGCGATACCGTCTGCATATACAAACCATTTAGGGAGGCAATCCAATTAGGGTCAATGAATGGAAGTTGATCAATAGTCACAACTCGTCCATCGTGAGGGAAAGATATCACACGAAAAAGAGTAGACACAATAGCTTTCATGGCATAGACATAATCTCGCCCAAGGAGTAAAGAAAAATCCAAGGGGTCTTGGACTACCATGACATCAATAAAGACAGTTTTCCCTCCCAAAGTTATA
>JASDQU010736479.1:102966-126999 GCA_032191745.1 Picea mariana
TATATATATATATAAACAACAACAACAACAACAACAACAACATTAAAAAACAACATTAAAAAAAAAACAAAACCAAAATCGCGCGCTCATAATTTTTTAGTTGGCCCGAATAGCTACATGTCTGCACACACACGTAGTGGAGGGTAGTAGGGTAGTAGGGGATAAGGAGGCATGCACGACATAGTGTAGGGTAACACGGGAGAAGGAGGGAGAGGAGGAGGAGAAGGAGGGGCGCATGGAGGAGGGAGAGGCGCAGCTGGCCTGAATAGATGCACGTCTGCACACACACAGAGTGGAGGATAGGGTAGCAGGGGAGAAGGATGAACTCACGATAGAGTGGAGGGTAGCAGGGGAGAAGGAGGGAGAGGAGGAGGAGAAGGAGGGGCGCACAAAGGAGGGAGAGGTGCACGAGCTAAATTTTTATTCCATGGACTTCCTTGGAAAAAACCATGGTATGCAAACATAGTCTCTAAACCCTATTTTGCCTCCATATTCAGCTATTGATCTCACACCTCGCAGGATAGTGATTTAGTGCTATGTTGACTCTGTATTTGTTTTCTATTTTTTTGTTTGACTTCCTTTTCTTCCAAAACGAATCGTTGGGTATGTTATTCCAATTTTTTCCTACCCCTTCCAAAGTGAAACGCTGAGTATGAGTCATATTGGTATATTCGCATGCTCATTTACCTCCCAAGCATAGCGATTTCTCATTTACCTCCCAATCATAGTGATTGCTTCCCTCTCACCTTCCTACTCGTCTTCTTCTTCTTATGGGCATTCTTATTATGATATCTTTTGAATTCCTGATATAGAGTTTAGGGTTTAGTCTTTTTCTTAATCCCTCTTCTACATGAGAATAAGGAGCCCTCAATATAAGAATGAGGATAGGATGTGATTAAGAAATATATGCAAATATGAGGTGCACTTATAGATTTGGATATAATTGTGATCTACTTCTATGTACCAATTGTTGATCATCCCTAACACAACTAAGTTTCCCTTAAAGAATATTGGGCATGGTTTATAAAAGAGGAGAACATAAATAGGAGCTAAGAACACCTTGCAAAAATGTTTGTAATGATCCAGATAGAATATATCCACAACTTTTGATAACTCATTGAAAGAGGAGGAAGATAAATATATCACATGTCACACTTGTTTAGGAAAGAACATATAGTGTAGATTGCATTCAATATAAATTTAGCTATTTGAAACTAAAGGGATTGTTCATAGTCCTCCCTTTCCTTAGTGATAGTCCTCATAGTCCTCCCTTTCCTTAGTGATTAGTGATAGTCCTCCTAATCAACCAAAGGACTACATTGAAACAAGGGGGAATCTTTGGCTAGGTTGCAACTTTGTGAAATTGAAATAACTATACCATGTAGTTCATTTAGATAGGGTCCATTGTTTCTTTGCTATATTCTCAAGGAATAAATTATAGCAGTTTTGGTGCTCTTTAATATGTTTATAAAAACTTACCAAAAGTTTGATTAGATGGAATGCCAATGCTCAGAGCTATGTCCAACACATGTAACAAGTCGAAATCAACTAGATAAACATGGTGAAATCAACTATATAAACATGGGAAAACATATCCAATACATGTAGTCAAGGCAAAGTCATGACATGGGATTTGCTCTACTAGCCCATCTTTCACCCGATGTTAATCTAATTTTGATACTCTCATGGTATTAAAGTTTACATGGTAATTTCCTAATATGCCTCTGTCATATTCCCACAAATCTGATTCAATTTCAGGTATTCAAGAGGAAGTTAGGTCCAATATACCAAAACTTATTGTTTTTGGTGTCTTTTAAGTGCGTGAAATTGTACAGATTTCTATTTGTCCAATATTTCCATGGCATGTATAAAATTTGTTCTTGAAACACTTGGGTCCATTGTCTATCCAATCCCATAAGTTTCACTCAATGTTTACTTTGCAATCATTAGATATGACTATTTTACTAAAACCACCTATTTAAGCCTAGTTTGGGGATTAAACAAAACCCTAACTTGTATAGCCTGTAGCTCAGAAAATATGATGAACTAGATTTTCAAATTTTTATGCAATGTACTTAGTTCTTTCCTCTATTGATCCTAAAATTTCCATGCAATTCTAGTGATCCTAAAATTTCCTCTATTGACATTAAAATTTCCATACTATGAAGATGTCAAAGACACACACTTCCATTCTTGCAAATGTCTCCTCTAGGTCATCCTTTTGAATGATGCAATATCCATATTGCATGAATAGCATTTGGAACTGATTTCTTTCCATCATTTTTTAGATCCTACAATATTCCATGGAAACCCCATACAAAAATTCTTTGATACCAATATGATATATAAACTATAGTCTATCATAGGTATTACATTGGACAATTTGTTACAAGACATCTTAAATTCTACTACAAAATACCATGAGATTACATTGATTTATACAATGTTTTCTTTTGATCAAAATGTAATATTACAAGTATATTAGTCAAAATATTGAAATGAACTGAGAATATAAGAGAGAACATATATTAGTAAAATGAGCACACCAACACAAGGAATGACAATATGTACTATGGGAACTTGATTTGGGAAAAACCAACAAGAAAATTAGCAATGCACCTTGTTTTTTACAAAGAAGCATGGACTCACTATGGAGTTACAATAGACACTATCACTTGTGAAAAAATTATATAAGGTCTTTTTCTACATTTGTTCTACTCATATATAACAATCATTTTCTCTAGTCATCTATATTACAACTGCCTTCTTCAACATTTGGTGTATCAAGGGAACCCAATGCTTCTGCATATAAGAGAAATATTTTTCACCATATAACCTACTCACTAGCATGATGAAATCCCTCATGGGTTCTCATAAATTAGAGGTGGGCTACAAATTAGATGGGAAATTCTAAATTATTTCTTCTGTCTTCCCACATAATTTTGGCCCAACACCTACCCAAAATATTGAGTGAAGAAATACTTTGTGTTTTCTCAAAGGTTGGGCTCCAAACCTAGATGCAAAAGTCTTACATGTCAAGTTATCTTTTCAATGTTTATCTTTATCTATAATATAATATGAATACCATTGGCCTAATGTTTCCTTCTCCCTCGATGGAGTGTAGATACAACCAAATATGTATCTATCAGACCTATCATCCAACTCGAGCGATGAAATTTCGAGAGGGACAAAGGAAAACATATCCAACACATGTTACAAGGTGAGATCAACTAGAGGTGAAAAGGTCAGAAAAAAGTTTGGTAGGTGCATGAAATTATTTCTTACTGAAGGAGGATCATGCTCTTATGACGATGAGAGCATAGGTGACATCGAGGTTCCCTTGAGGTACAAACACTTACTGAAATAGTGGGTACCCAAGGAACTGTCAGAGTTGGACATCGACTTCTGTGTTAATGAGAGGATGTATCGTATTACTATGTCCTCCATCCATGGCCTTGGTTTATTTTCCATGGACGACATAAAGGTAAAATATGGTGGATTAGTTTAATTGTTTGAGTATGTTGGACCATGTTACACTTATGGAGTATGGTTGAGGCTGGTCCAATATATGCCTGGTATGCGGAGATATGCACTCGTTACAAATTATATACAGTTGAAATACAATAATAAAAATAAAGGAGCGACTATGTATATTGATGGAAGGCCAAAGGCATCGGGGAATATTGCAGGTCCTATAAACAGTACAAGGCCTGGGATGACAAGAAAGGAACCCAATTGCATTTTTGAGGAGCATGAAGATAATAAGATATTTGTATGTGCGGTGAAAACAATAACGACAGGCAAAGGGTTGTTGGTCGATTACAACTTGAATCGAGTCGCCCCAGGAACGTCTTATTTTGCTATGGTACAAAACCCATTATACCCAAACTTAAAAGGGGATTACTTAATTTGTGAATGTTTCATTTGTGACGAAATTTTATTTAATTTTTCTAAATGTTCCATTTGCTAATTTTTGCTCGATGTTTCATTTACAAATATTTTCTAATTTGTATGTGTGAATGTTTCATTTGATAATATTTTTCAATATTCCATTATTTCATATATTGTTTTTTCAATATTTCTTGCACGTACAAACATTCTTCTTGAAATTCTATCAGAGTGGTGATTAGGGCAAAGGCCCTGAGTGTGGAAAAGGTGTTGATCGGGGCAAAGGCCCCATTCCTATCACCGCTTCAACCAAAAATGATGAATGTATAAGAGATGAAGAGATATTTGATTCTAGAGACCCCATTGTAGACAATAGAATTGTCCCTAAGAAAGGACAATAGAGAATTCCGGGATTTGGTCGCTGCTGGGCTGAAAACTACTGAGGATTTCCAAAGGATAGTTGAATTACGCGTTAAGATAGAAAATTATGGGGTAATTCATGTCATCTAACAATATCAATTTTTGGTTTTAAATTTTGTGATTGGATATATGCAATTAACACATATTTCTCATTGTAGAATTTTGTGAGATCAATGAGAGGGGAAGGGAAAGGTCCTAGTGGCAACAATGAACCTACATGGCCACGTAGCCACCAGGATATTTTCCACCCCAATTGTTCCACATGAGACTGATTTTATACCTTCTAGGGGTGATGCCATGCCCCCACAACACATGCCAGATCGTGCAGGTGGTTTATATGATCATGGATCTGATCACTCTTTTGTTGATTGTTACCCTAGTGCTACATGTATCCAAATCACATGAACAACCACATTATCATTTTTGGTCGACTAGGACATGGTTCCTCTAAAAGTAGTACAGCTACCAGGTATTTAATATATGTCTTTATAGATATTCATGTTATATTATTGTTTAAACAATCACATATCAGTGTGATTTAAATTAATAATGATGACGATGTTTTATAGGAAACAATGTATTCTACAATAGTTTGCATGACTATGCATTAGAACGTTTTGGGCCGACCATTCGACTACGATGGAATCGACAAAATTCCAAACTGAAAAGCCTTCTTATCTCCAAACTGGTTGGTGAGTTTGGTGACTCGTTCAATAAGCCGAAAGTCCTAAAAAGGACCGGAAAGAATTTGAAACATGTTAGATAGGCGTATAGGAATAAGTTAGTACAGGACCCCAAGTGCGAACACCCTTTGGTTGTCCCCGAGAGGGAGTGGAAACAAATTATTCTTGATGCAAGAGAATTAGCAATGAAAGCACAAGGGAAGAAACCACCTGGCCCTGGAAGGTAAGATTTTTTTTCAATTTACTATGATGGTATTTTGTTTAATTTATGAGGAAAACAATAAATATCTAACATATTTAAAAATATTGCGTAGACTCCAAGACACTTCCAAGGCAACAAAGGATAGACAAGAAAAACACGACCAACATAAACTAGGCCAAGGTGGTTATGGGAGATTGAAGGCACAGGTTGTAAGTGGATAAAAAATTTACTTTTTTTTTATCATCGTCACAAAATATGTAATTCATTGCAGCTAGTGACTAATGATTTTGATATTTCTCAATGCAGGGGGATTTGTTCAACGACAAAGCCACAGAAGAATATCTAAAGGTCCGGTTCACGCAGGGTTTTGATGGCATGGTGGCATGACGAAGAAGCTTGGGTAAATCACCATGTGTCTCTCTGGAGGACATGGTAAATAAAATGAAATTAAAAACTTGTCGATTAGTTTTTACCCATTGATTACTTGTAATGCAAAATAAATTTTTTATTCATTTAAAATGTAAAATAATGTGTGTCTTTTCCACATTCGCAGGAGAGTAACAATTCTACCAATGCTTCTAATGTACCCGATGAAACACATCCCGACCCCCATATTGATTCAAGCGTTGTTGTCGAAGGACCATTACATAGTGGTATGCGCGCATTTTTAATGTTTTTCCATTTTTCAATGAGTATTAATATTTAGGGTATATTCTGTACTAAATACTTATATTGTTTCATATGGCAGAGTGTGTAGATGTCGATCGAGAGCTGAAATCAACAAGCGCAGAAACAACAATGCGGCCACCAACAATTGTTTCTATTGCACCAGCTAATCCAGGTATAAAACATTGTAATTAAATATGTATTAATTAAATTTCCCTAGGAACAATGAATAACAATATCACTTGAATTTTTTGTTGTTGTTGCAGCAGTGGATGCCCATGCGTATCCTCAACCTCCACGCTGAAATACTAGAAGTTCATCATGGCGTGAGGTGTTGAGTATTGATGATGCAACACTTCAAGAAGGCCTAATAACTATGGGGGATCAGTTAATGATGATGATGACGACTTAATTTGTGCTTTCATGGATACCAAGAAAAAGAAGAAGAAGAAAAACAAATGATTAGACATTTCATTATTAATATAAATCCAATATATTTCTGGTCCAATGTAATGTATTTTGTTTTTCTAAATGTCATGAATGTTTATTTCTTTCATGTTTTTTGTTTTAGCACATGGTGATGAATGTTTTTTGCTTACATTTAATGTTACTATCATTTCTAATTATAGTTGTAAAATCTAGATAGATTGGGTATGGGGAAATGAGAGTGATGTGAGAGGGGGGGAGGGGTCAAAAGAGCTTCCACCTTCATGTGGTTGTTCCTGTTTAGTAGAGAATAATTTATTCTTGAAACGAAGAGAAGCTCATTCAAATATTCATATTTAGTCATTAATTTGTAGAGGTTGTTACATCTTTAATTACTATTTTGAAATATAATTAAGTCATGTGATGAATCACGGGATGGAGAGGAAAAACATTGGAGGAACCCCATCACTCAAAGGTATGGATCTTGTTAAGGACTGGTTTAAGGTGATTTTTGGTTGATTTATGACTATCATGATATTTCATAATGAATGTGGATATCAATGATCTATTTTAGGAAATTTGAATTTAAGAAGACAAAGTTATGCTGACTCCATGAGTGTTAAGGATGCATGGTGGTGGGCACAATCCCCAATTTATGTCTCTCTAGTCAACACTGTTGCTAGCTTAAATCAATGTAGTACACACTTGGATAATGTTCCTTCTAACTAGATTTAGATACTAAGTTCCATATAAGTATACCTTGCAATTGTTGTTGTCACCATGTTTGTGTGGGTTTGTTCTTTTGGTCACTTGTTTATTAAATATTTCCTTGAGCTAATGATATAGTTGAACCTGTGACAAGCACACAATTTTAATTATGTTCCCTATAGTTAAGTTTAGCTTATAATCATTTATAATAAATAAATAAATGATATTTTTCTTAAATTTGGATTTGAGTCCTAGTTGATGCCATAATTTAAATTTATGTGTTGTGTGGTGATTAATTGTAGCAATGGGAAGAACTTATTTTCATTCAATTGAGTTCAGTAATGAGGTGTGTATTGGGAAGAACTTCCTCAGGACTCTCTACCATTTGACTATCCTAAGATATTTTTGCATCCCCAACCTACCTAACTTTGACCTATTTTCATACTAGCTCACCCTAGGATATCTCCCCTTTCATGAGCTAGCAAATCTAGGTATTCATTGACTTGTTGAGGCCATTTACTTGGCAATGGATTCATTCATTGGTGTTAATACACTCACTCACTTAAAATATTATATGGATGCACTTTAGTCTAACTTCTAAATCCCTTCATTGGTGTAAATCCTTGTATTGGTGTTATGGTAGCACCCAACAAACTTCATATACATTTGTTAGGTGGACACCATTGGCACGGTGTTGATCAAAATACCCAACAATATAGAGCTGTAAAATATGTAGGAAATGGCCAAATCTACGATTACAACTTGTCAAATTTTCCACATTCCTTTCGTACAATGATATCCTACCTAGGAGTAGCAAGAATACTCCAAAGCACCCTTCAGTTAACATGAAAAGTTTGGCAATGACTTGTGAATAAAGTTTAGTTAACTAGTATATGATTGTCTATGAGTTGAATTGGATGCCCATGGATGCATTGTGTTACCCATGTTGCTGGTGCGGTATGTTTTCATATTCACCTTGATATAATTTTCAAAAATTACAAGTATGCTTACTAAATTCTACTCTTATTATCTTGAAAGAAAAGCTTCAATAAACCAACATTTTATTCATGTTTTTGGTGCTTAGAAATATTTTTAAATTACTCTCAAAATCAAATCCTTGTTTGTGAGGACTGAAATCAAATATCATGAAAATGTACTATATCTTAACTAATTTTGGAAGTTGGGCAGTCCAAAGAGTTAGAAATTTTGCATCTTATTCATGTTTTTGGTGCTTAGAAATCTTTTAAAATTTCAGATCAGTTTTAATCACGGGGAAGAAACAAATAGCATTAATATCTAACTTTTGTGCTCCATGACGTATCCAATACTGTTATGGGCATTGTTCACAACTACATTTTTTCTTCTTTTTGTTATTTAAAGTATTTGTGAGTTTCTATTTGAATCAGTTGCAATTTTTTATATGTTTACCTTTCAGAATGTCCAATGGTTGTTATCTCTTCTTCTTTTGGCAAGACCCATGCTCAAAATGCTATAATTTGTCTAAAACCTTAGGCCTCAAAACCCTAGAATTTGTCTAAAACCTTAGGCATCAATTGTAGATAGATGATTTTTTTTTGGCAAAAGCTAAGAAAAATTCATGTATTCAGAAGTGGAGGGGAATATCAAGAATCTCTAGATCAAGTGAGTGAAGGAGTATAAGATTGGGGTTGTTTTGGGATCATTAGGAACTTTGCAGATGGATCCATGCTGGAAATTCCTAATGCATATGCACTATGTGATAAATCTCACTAATACATGCCCGATGGAAAATATTAGTTTTGTGAGTTGTACTAGAAAAAAAAACTATGTATGTGTATTATTGACATGTGTGAAAAGAGAAGGATTAGGGTGCTCATAGTTAAGATACGCTAGCGAATCTATAGATTTTCTATGTATATGCCAATTCTAAAGGGACAAAATATATGCAAACCAATATTTGGAGATCATGGAGGGGTTATTGGATATATTGGTGTGTACACAAATAAGAATGGTAATTCTATATTAGATCCATTGTGTTGACTATTCTGAATTTTCTTGCAAGGAGTGTAGATTTTCTAGGATTGACCACGATCTATTTCTCAATAACTTGTAAATCAACTGTAGAACCGTGGAACCTATAAATGTTATTACTTTGCAAGAATAAGATTTAGATTCTACTCATGCCTTGGTATACTCTATAGGACTCGATCAAATTTAGTTCAATTCTAGTGGCTCTACAATAAAGATTAAAAAATTTCTTCAAAGATTCTGCCTCCCTAAGTGAACCAACACTAAAGAGGTGGATATTGTTGACATAAAGGATATGGATTAAGGACAAGCAATTTGTTAATTAAAACAACAAAGGATGAGAAGGGTAGGCACCCTTCAATCTAGTTCTTGAATGGACAGTTAAAGCCTGTGTAATTCAACATAAGCCTTAAATACAACCAGCTTACTCTGCCATAAGAATTTTGGCGGACCAATCTTAATTACAATTGTATTTTTTATGTCAATACAATACAAGACTTATTTTGCTACCCCAAAAGAACTACTCTCATATCTGCAAGTTCACATAACTTTGAGGTTATTTCTTCCATTTGGCTTGGGCATTTTCCAAACTATATTTCTGTATTGTTTCCCTTCGGAATGATTTTGAAAGAATGTGTGTTCATCACCTCTAGATAGTCATACTACTCTGCTCTGCTCTTTTGTATTGTTTTCCAAGTACATAATGAAATTATTCTTCTGTATCTTGCTAGTCTGGGCTTATTCCTCTGTGAATGGCATATTTTTTTATTTTTTAAAACCCCAACATTAGTCGCTCTAGAGACTAACATGTTCGTCGCTTGTATTTCCATTTGGTCGCAAAGTATGTAACTTGGTCGCTCTAGAAACTACCTTTTCGTCCTTCATTTGACCTTTTTAGCTTCAGGGTTGGTCGCTCTAGCAACTAATCTTTGTCGTTCTACCAACTCAGCATGGTTTACTGACTAAGTTTTCTAGGGTTGTATTGGTCTCTCTTGCGACTAATATTATTCATTAGACCGACTAACATTCATCACTAGCCGACTAATTATGGTCACTAGAGTGACCAAGGTTATGTTTTCCTTAGAGATGCTAGCAAGGCTTGCAACTAATGTTGGTCGCTAGACCGACTAATCTTGGTCGTTTGACCGATGAATGCTAACTTTTCCTTATTGTGAATAGGCTTCTTTTCCTGGTCACTAGACCGACGAAGATCCATGTGTGGACTCTAGACCAAGGAATTGATTCCAAAGAAACAAACAAATCATCTTGGTCGCAACAACGACCCTATTCTGGTCTCTACTTCATCTCTACTTCTTCACAAAAATGTTCAAATTTAATAGTGTACGGGGTCGAGACTCATAAATAACATGACTCTTCCACATATGTGATTGGCCCAAAAGAGTATCACATATATCCATCGGGGAAATATCACACAATACCTCATCCTTGAATGGTTTCATGTTGTATGATAATCGAAACTGTTGGCTGACACGGAGATCAAGTCCCTCATGAAGCCACTTGATGTTGTATGGTCGCGAGTGTGGTGTTGTCGAATATCCCAACTATTTGATGACCTTTGTTAAGATGAGTTTCTTCTGGATTCCTCTATCAACAATGAAATGCAATGTGGTTCCCTTCACCCACATATGTGAATGAAAGAAGCATTCCCCCTCTTCAAGATCTGTTGGTTCTTCTAGTTGAAATGTTGTGGTTGTGATAGTAGTAGTGGGGTCTGCATCGATGATATTCCTTCTTCCATTATTTTTTGAATCATATTCTAAATCAGGGTTCGACTCCTTTTCTTTGATCTCGACCACCAATGATTTTTTTTAGCGACGTTCATGAGTGTTGTGCAAGAGGATTTTGTGTAAACCGCACCACTTTCTAGTGTCCTTATTCATCTTTATGTTACCCTTCTTTTCCTATGTATTGGACGGGTTTTTGGGAGGCTATTTGTTAGGGCCATCTTTATCATACTTTGCTTGTTGTGGATTTGCAGACCCAAACTCTCGTTTGTTCTGGTGCCTAAATTTCTTCTCAATTTTGAAAGCATATCGATAGGCATCTCTCAGTGATGAGATGTCTAGGAAATCCATTTCGGTTTGGATGTACCTATGCATAGCCCTACGGTATTTAAGAACTAGATTCCACTCAGAGTCATACCAAACTTGGTGCGCAAGGTATGGAAATTATTTTTGAAATCCTACATTGTTTGGCCCCTCTCTTGCCGCAGTGTGGTTCATCTCATGTATTGGTGTTCATAGTTACCAACAGGGTAATATTGTTCCTTGACCGCATGCACAAACAAATACAAACTAGGCTTGGCCCCATATATTCCAGACTCCTTTGTGGAATTTTTCTCCCAATAATTTTCCCACCAACATTTGATATGGGGGAGAGCCTCATGGAGTGCAAAGGTGATCTTTTCCCTGTTAGAGAAATTGTGAACATAGAAATAACCTTCTATCATATTAACCATTTTTTTAAGGCATCCGCATCTATCTATCATTGAAATATGGGAATATCAAAACTAACTTGTACCTTGAAAGGATAGGTGCCTCCAAAGTGGCTTCTTGATGAAGATGCTCCTATTGTTATCAACAGGCGTTGAAGGAAGTGGGCACAATTCTCCATCATTTCGTCCCTCTATTGTGTAAGAGCTTGCTCAAGCAACCGATTAATATAATATTCTACTCCATCATTTTTATTTTCTTCCACCATGGAGGGTTTCTTGGGCATGTGAGAGAGATTTTCCTCAAGAGAGACAAGCTCGAGACCCAACTTGCTATACTTGGACCTCGTCTCAGACATGCACTGAAAAATTATCAAGAGCATCCTGCTTTGATACCAATGATCCAGATTATTTTCAGTACAAAATGAGAGATGAGATATAACAAAGAAATATACAGAGATATTGGAAGAGAGCCAATAATATAAAAAATATATATAGGAAATATAACAAGAGGCACAATTATACAGTAATACACAATTTCTATTAATCAGCGAAATGTACAAAAATATAGAAATACAGAGTGAAAGACTCTCTATAATGGTGGTAGCTTATCTCTAAGAATATATGTGACAACTACTCACATTTTCAAGAACATGATTGTTACAATGAGTCTC
The DNA here is from genome assembly GCA_032191745.1 of Picea mariana. Lineage (NCBI taxonomy): Eukaryota > Viridiplantae > Streptophyta > Pinopsida > Pinales > Pinaceae > Picea > Picea mariana. The sequence continues at coordinate 115,093 of JASDQU010736479.1, forward strand.
CAAAGGAGTTTTTAACATAAAGAAAATCCAAAACCCTGTTTTGGATAGTTTGGTGTATCAACTTCCCGGGTGCGTAACTTTGGCATATGATCTTCATTTGGGGCATATGATAGCTTGTTAGAAAGGTATCAATGAGGAGATTCATTTTGAGGGATTAGTTTTAGACTTTTTCAATATTTAAGGTTCCTGATTGTGAAAAAAAAAAAATTAGGCCCTCAAAATGGCCCTTGAAGTTTAGGAACCAAATAACTGCTAAAAATAGTAAGTTGCCAGCAAATTGTTTTGAGCCAGTTGGAATAGGTGGGTGGCCACCGATATCCACCTAGATAAATCCTCTCTCCTTTGGAAGAAATGGTCTCCACTGCATTGAGTGCCCAGGGGAGAGGAGAAATCACTTGTTGAATATGAACCTTGGTGAGTTGCTTACCATGCTGGAGAAGTTAGGTTGCCTGGTTTGTGGGAGGTTGTTGAGAAACTGATGAGATAAATGTGTGCAGAAGGAATATTTGTGTTTTACCTCAATGTTTTCGACCTTCTTCTTCTAGATAAAAGGTACTTGGATTGAGGATGCAATGGGTGCAGTATCCCTCTGTCCACCTTTTGAACAAATTGTGAAAAAGTTGAATTTTGTAGTATGAGATACTACCTTGCAGCACTATTTAGGTGGGATAGTAGTTGGAACTACCTCTCATTTCCTGTAGACATGACCCCTCAGAGTAATAATGATACTACAGGGTTGTGACTCATAAATAGCATGATGCTTACACATATATGGTTGGCCCAAAAGCACATAACATAAATCCAGTGGGGCAACATCACATAATACTTCATCTTTGAAGGGTGGGATTATGTATGACAATCAAAACTACTAGCTGACAGGGACATATCATCCCTGGCAAAGCCACCCAATATTGTATGGTTGTGGGTGTGGTGTTGTCGACAATCCCAAGATTTTTATGACCTCTGTTGAGATGAGGTTCTTCTGGATTCCACTATCAACAATGAAATGCAATGGGGTCCCCTTCACCCACATGTGTGAATGAAAGAGGTTCTCCCCCTCTTTAGGATCTACTAGTTCTTCTGGTTGAATTGTTGTGGTCACAACAATAGAAGTGGGGTCTGCGTCGATGATATTCCTTCTTCCATTATTTTCCGAATTAGATTTTAAATCAGGGTTCGGCTCCATTTTTTGGATCTCAACCACCAATGATTGTTTTGAGCGACATTCATGAGCATTGTGCCAGGGGATTTTGTGGAAATCACACCACTTTCTAGTGTCCTTCTTCGTCTTTCTATTTCCCTTATTTTCCTATGGCTTGGAAGGGTTTTTGGGAGTTTGTTTATTAGGGTCGTATTTATCATACTTTGGTTGTTTCGGATTTACAGACCCAAACTCCCATTTTTTTTGGTGCCTAAATTTATTCTTGATTTTTAAAACATATCGATAGGCATCTCCTAGTGGTGATATTTTTAGGAAATCCATTTCAGTTTGTATGTACCTATGCAAAGCTCTATGGTATTTCAAAACCAAATGTTGTTTGGAGTCTTTGATACCCATATTGGTGTGCAAGGTATGGAAATTATTTGTGAACTTTGACACTGTTTGGCCCCTCTCTTGCCGCAATGGTGTCCATCTCATGTATTGGTATTCATAGTTAACAACAGGGTAATATTGTCCCTTGACCCCATCCACAAAAAAATCCCAAGTGGGATCGGGCCCATATATTCTAGACTCCTTTGTGGAACTTTTGATCTGGATTTTATGAGCATAATGAAATGACTACAGATTATTAAGAGATGCTTAACACAAAATAACAAAGATACAGTAAAACTAGTTTTCTATTCAATAAGGAAATAAGTCGAAACTATAAAATGCAACGGAAAACAAGCTTGGAAGAATGGTGGCGGCTTATCTCTAAGAAGAGATGTGACGGTTGCACTCATTCACAAGAAGATGATTGCAATGAGGCTCTGAAGGAATTTTTACAATAAACAGGAGTGTCAAAAACCTAACCCTAGGAGATGAAGTGCCAAAAGTCATGTGGGCCCCGTTTGGGTAAATCAGTACATCAAATTCCCGAGGTTGTAACTTTTGCATATGATAGCCCGTTGGAAATATCTATCTGAGGACTATGACGTTTGATAAAAATTTCAAGATGAAATTTTTCAATTGCTACATACTCATAAAAATGTCATTTAGGGCCTCAAAACAACTCCAGAAGTTCAGGACCCGAAAAACTGCTAAAAATAGTAAATTACCAAAATTGCTAGAAAGTTGTTTTGAGCCAGCTGGAAAAGGTGGGTGGACACCGATATCCACCTGGATCAATCCTCCCTCCTTAGGAAGCAATGGTCTCCATTGCGTTGAGTTCCCCCATCAGACAAGGAAATTTCTGTTGAATTTGGCCCCGGGTGAGCCACTTGCCTTGGTGTAGGAGCTTCCCTGCTTTGACGACTCGATAAATTTGGATCCTTTGTTGTCGAGTTCCCTTGATATGTGTGCCCACAATATGATCATTGGATTCTTTTTGTATGCATTCGGGGTTGAGCTATGTTGGTGTCAGTTCTTCTACTACATCTAAGGTGTCCAATAATGGTGGGAAATAAGGCCGAAGGAGGTCCACGTTGAACATTGGGTGTAGGCCAAGGAAAGGAGGAATGTTGAGCTCAAAATAATTATCCCCAATAGCCTTGGTGATGGTGTACAACCCATAACAGAGTGGGATAAGCTTATGATGGGGTCTTGTAAGGCATTCTTTCTGCAAGTGCAACCAAACTTTGTCGCCCACCTGAAACTTATGTGGCACCTGATGTTCATCATGGTGTTGCTTGTACTTATCATTGGACTTCTATAGGATATCCTAAACCTGGTGGTGGATGTGTTAGATCCACTCAATGAACTAGGTGGTTTTTTCATCTTTAGTTTGAGCAGGAGATGAAACAACCGAGGTGACCACAAGGGGAAGTGCAACATCTATGGGATCCAATGGTTGGAATCCCAACCCCACCTGAAAGGGGTTGTGGTTGGTTGAGCTATGCAGGGCTCGGTTGTATTTATGTTAGACATAGGGAAGACTCTCATCCCATGTGCAAAGGTTCTTTGAATTATACATGCACAGGATATGCACGATCATTCGATTTACGACCTTGGTTTGGCCATCTGTCTGTGGGTGGAAGGTCATGGATTTGGTGAGCTTGGTGTCCAGCAGTGACCAAAGGCTTGAACAAAATGTGCTGAGAAATCGACTATCCCGATATGAGACAATGGTTTGTGGGATTCCAAAATGTACCCAGGCTCGTTCAAATAAGATCTTGGTAATGGCTTCCACTGTGATGCTCTTATTGCAGGCAACCAGAATCACCATCTTAGAAAAGAGATCAACAACCACAAAAACACAGTAATTTCCCCACTTGGTGGATGGGATCCCCAACATGTAACCCATTCAAATGGATTCCCATGGCCTGTCAAGAGTAGGAAGAGGGGTGTACAGGCCCTATTTCTTAGTGGTCGGTTTGGCAATAGCGCAGGCAGTGCAGGACCTGATATACTTACTGACCTCCTATCGAAGTTTCAGCTAGTAGAAATGTTCCTGTAGCATCGCCACTATCTTTTCAATGACGAAGTGTTCTTCCACCCAACTATAGTGGACTTCCCAGATCAGCTTCACTCACTCGCTTTATGGAACGAAGATATGGCCCAAACGACATAACAACCCATCCTGAAGATGGAAATTATAGACAACTAGATTTTCACCCAATATTTGGTACGTGGTAGAGAAGTCTGGGTCTGTCTCATAGAGTTGGGGCCATCCATAGGTCTCATGTTCACAAGAGTCTAGCACTGTGGTGAGTGTCACAACTAGCAGTCTACTGAAGCAATCAATGACAAGGTTGGTGCTTCCTATTTTATACTTGATGTTGAGATGGAATTGTTGTAAGTATGTGGACCACTTTTGATGGCGGCCATTCTGTAATTTTTCTTGTGTCTTCATGAACTGTAGTGGATTATGATCAATGTGGATGACTATCTCCTTCCCAAGAATGTAATGTCTCCACTGGTGGCATGCTTGCAAAATGGAGTACATTTCTTTGTCATAAGTAGGGTACTTACTGANGTATGTGGACCACTTTTGATGGCGGCCATTCTGTAATTTTTCTTGTGTCTTCATGAACTCTAGTGGATTATGATCAATGTGGATGACTATCTCCTTCCCAAGAATGTAATGTCTCCACTGGTGGCATGCTTGCAAAATGGAGTACATTTCTTTGTCATAAGTAGGGTACTTACTGACAACATCTGATAGTGTCTCACTATGATAGGCCATAGGGTGGTCGTGTTGAGTGAGAATGATGCCCACAACATAGTCTGAAGACTTTGTCTTGATCTCAAAGGGTTGTTGCAGGTCTAGTAATGAAAGTATTGGGGCAGAGCACAAGCATTGCTTCAAATAATCGAACACTTGTTTTTGGGACCGGCCCCACGCAAATTTTTCCTTACCACCACCCCTAGTTATTTAGCTGAGGGCCCATACAATATGGGAGAATCCCAACACGAACCCGCGGTAGAAATTGGCAAGGCCCAAGAAGCTTTGAAACTCAGTGAGTGTGGTTGGGGCTGGTCAATCACGAATGAATTGGATCTTGGATGGATCCACATGTATGCCATGTTGATCAACAATGTATCCCAGGTAATGGACCCCATCCATGCCGAAGGAGCATTTTTCCAAGTTGGCATATAGCTTGCACTGCCGCAGGGTGTGCATAACATGTTGAATATGTTGCAAGTGTTCTACCCAAGACTTTTTGTAAATGAGAATGTCATCTAGAGACACCACTACAACAGTATTGGTGAATGGTAGAAGGATATCATCCATCATCCTCATGAAAGTGGCTAGAGAATTTGTCAAACCAAAGGCCATGACCAACCATTCAAAACGGCCTTTCTTTGACTTGAAGGCGGTATTCCATACATTTTCCTGTTCTATCAGGACCTAGTGGTAGCTACACTTCACATCAATCTTACTAAAGTATTTGGCCCATGTGAGTTGGTCAAGGAGGTCTTCGATTCAGGGAATTGGGTACCAATTTCTGATTGTGTCTTCTCCTTCCTTGGATCGAAAAATTGTGTCTTCTCTGCAACTCTTCTGATCCTTGATCCCTTTGTAGTATTTTCGGGAATCACTCTATCTTCTCTTGTAATAGTGTCTCCTCTCATGATAACAACAACTCTGGGATCCTCTCCACTATGATCAACTCATATTAATTGGACTTGTTGGTTTCCTCCTCGTCTCTCATGAAGTTTCGATAACAATGTTGGACAATCCTCAATAACATGTTCAAATGAGTTGCATTAGTTGCAAGTGGTACAAGGGTTCTGATAGTCCCTTACCAAATGACCCGGTTGGGCGTAGTTATAACAAATGATATGGCATCGACCTCAACCCATGCCTCCTCCTCATCCTCTTCCTCTGAATCCACCACAAGGGTTGAGGTTTCCTCTTCCTGGGAAATTAAATTGTGTAGTAATTCCCTCCTGCTATAATTCTCCTTGGTCATAAGCCCTACAATCCTTCTCATCATGCCCCACAGATTTACAGAATATGTAGTAAAGGTTGGTAGGTGTCTGGACATATTTTTGCATGTAATAAAATTCACCAGGGCGATGTTTGTTTCTACATACCTTGCACCAAGGTAGAGTAACCTACTTCAAAGGGCTCGGAGCTCCAGAGGCTAAGTATTCATTAAATAGGGAAAAATGCTCCTTGTCATGGCCCTCTAATTTGCATCTGATACACCAGATGTCTTCTCTTTTATCTTTTCCCTTTTATTTCTTCATATCTTTGACCTATAGAGATAAGCTAGTTAGATGACTCAAAATTTGACTCATACCTGAGTTGGATTCTCCCATAGGGTTTGATTCTAGTTTCATGGAAATCTCTAATGCTTTAGCCTGTGAAGCAATCTTCTATTGCATCAGAGGAACTTTGATGTGTGGTAATACAGTAGCAATGAACCATTCCCTATTTTGCTCATATGGGATATGAAAACTTGATCGGCCTGTCAAAGTCTTAAACCTCTAATCAAATTCCCACACAGGTTCAGCTACTCTCTACTTGATTTCTTTTAGCTCTGTAATGCACTGTGACTCCGACTTGGGTTTCTTGAATTCTGCACTCAACACAGTCTTGATGTCGTTCAGCGGTTTAGGTTGTGCAAATATTTTAACAAACTTCATGTACCAGCTCAATGTGTTGTCTCTCAAGGTAGTACTAAACTGAGGTCTCTTAATAGTTTCCTCATTGACTTGCTTAATACTCCATATAGCTTTGCATAAGAACCAGTGCTAATAAAGATCTTTGGATCCATCTCCTCTAAAATTATGTAGCCTCATTTCATCTTTCATAGATATTCCTAGGTTTCTTGATTGAGTATGTATTGAACTGTTGGTAACAGTGCTCTGAGTTCTCTGATAACTCGGACCACTCTGGTTACTAGATGTTGCTAAAACAACAGGGGAAGTAGTAGTACTTACTTCAATGGTAGGCGTAGTCTCTAAAGTTATTGATCCTTCTTTGTGAGGTTCTTCAGCCTTCCTTTCCTCTGCCATAGAGGAATTTGAATGTTCCTTGTTCAATAGCTCTTCTTCTTCTCCACTATAGAACCCTTTGTCTGCCAGTGGCTCGCGACTCTGCTCAAACAGGTTTACCAGAGGGACCTCTCTGAAGGTTCTCCCATTGTGCGTATGTCAAACCTCTGTGTCTTTTTCATTGTCTGATTTTTTTAACATTAGCTTTTCAATTCGACTAGTTACTGTATCTTCAAGATGTTCTTCTCATGCAATAGCATCTTGATCTTCAACTTCAAAAAGTGTAAAAATTTTCCGCTAGGTCCCTTAAATAAATACATCTCTGCTTGGCTATATGACTCTACTCTGTCAATAGAGAACTCAGTAATGTACCCTCCAATAGTGTTATCAAACTAGTGATATACTGCTCTTGACATGGCATTATCAACTCTCTTGACCTTCTTGATCAACCCCGATGTCCAAACCATAGGTGGTATAGATCTGATTTCGAACTGGGTATCTGCTAATATGGCTAACAACTCATAGATATTTATGAATTCCTCCAAAGAAAATCTCGTGTATGTCAGTGAATATGTACCTTCCCAACCACTCTTCTATATTGATGCTAGGGTTCTTGTTCTGATCTTCAGCGAAGTCCTTCTCTTATTCTTCTATCCATTTTTGAATCTCTGTTTTCGATGGAAACCACCTTGAAATTCCCTCAAGAAGATCTCAGTCCTGGAAATAGAGCCATTTGTTCGCACAGGGGCAGACCCAGGGTTCAACTCTTACAGCACACCAACAAGCCCTTACTATTGGCCCTTTCGGCAACACCTACGAAGCAGATGCGGTCTCACCTAAAGTAGCAATAGGGGGTTGCAGGACACAGGTGTCTACAACTAGAGGAAATACAAAGTGAATCTAGAACAACAACACACAACAACCTAGCTATTCTTTAGCACGCTTACACTTACTTCACAAGTTATGTCTCATATCTAACACAACAATGCAATAAAAATATAACAGAAAGAAAAGAACACAACATCAACCACAGAGAACAACAAGATATACATGGTTCACCCTCTCCCTAGGGCTACGTCCAAAGAACTGTGTTTCTGGATATATTAGATGAAAACATACAGTTCTATCCACACACTTAGTTTGCAAACATCTCTCTCTTTCTCTCATTTCCTCCCCTCCCTGTGCACCCAACTGCAAGGTTGATCTTCGCACCCAGCTGAAGACATTATAATACCAGAATGTTCTTACAACATAATGCTTCTCTCTCAACAATGGAAACAATCAACACACATTAACCATAACAACATGAACCGCCCCATCCCAAGTCCTCTAGACATTTATTTATACATTACATGGAAAAAGTCTAGGTGTCAAAACCCTAGATCCAAAACCCTAGGTCAACTTGATCCATGCTTTAAGGGCTTCACCAACCTGTCTTTCCTTCTTTTCCGCGAGGTGCTCCAAAGCATCTGTTGGTGGCTTTTTCTGTTTGTTGAGTTGTCCTTGGTCCATCTTCTTTGTTGATATGCCTTCCTTGATCTTCTCTTTCAATGACTCACTTTCCCTTACTTCACTCCTTCTTTTCTTCTTCTTTGACCACTTTGACCCATTCTCAGTTAATGTGTCTTCCACACAAATTGTACTTCTCTCTTCTTCCTTAACCTTCGCTTCCTTCCATAACCAAGGGCCAACAATATCCATTGAATTTCATTCTAATAGGTGATATTTTGAACTCTAAGCTATGCTTAGTAAATTTGGTTTAATATAGTAAATAGTCTATTAAACAGTGTCAGGTCATTTCTTAGCCCTTTCATTGCTCATTAAATATGTGTTGTTTATTTAGCTACATAACATTCATGTTTATATATATATGTCTTCACCATATTAATATTTATGCTAAATTATTATATTATTAATGGATATTTACAAATTGTTCATATATAAACATTATTCTTAATATTTTTAATTGATATGTACTTAATTACTAACAATTTCACAAATGTTTAACTTTCTTTATATATATTGTGCTTTATCTCCTTTTTAATAATTTTAATTGATATGTGCTCCACTACTAACAATTTAGCAGACACTTAACTTTATTTATATAAATTACCTCTTATCATATCTGTATTGGCTTAACCAACATAGTCCGATGTCATGTATTGTTTTAATTCTAAAAATGATTATAATTTATGGTTCTAGATTTGATAGTTTTAAGTTCAAAGTCTTTATCATTTTTCAATGAAATAACTTTTTCTGTGCATACAAAGAAATGGAATTTCATTCCATGAAATGATATTTTGGAATCTGTGCAATGCTTAACAAACCTTGTATCACATTGTAAAAACTCAATAACATAGTGACATGTCATTTCTAAGGACTTTCTTTCCTTTTCTATGCTTAGTTAACCAAGCTTCTCCATTGTCAATGTTTTCATTATGGGAATGATCAGAATATTTAGTTCTAGATTTAATTAATTGTTATATGTTAAATGTTTTCATTATGTGCATGATCAGAATATTTAGTTTTGGATTTAATTAATTGTTATATGTTAGAAATTTGTCTAGAATATTTTTTGTGTGGATGTATGGATAATATATATTTCTGGATGGTGTCTCTGTGTAGAACAAATATCTATCCCATAGATATATATGTTTGACAATTTTGTTTTTAGTTAAACATATGCATGAAAGAATTTTGTAAACTATTAAAAGCGCGCAGTTGTGAAGTGCAGTAGTGTGGGACAATTAGTGATATCAATTGTCTTCATAAGGTTTCAAGCTAGGTTGAGTCTTGGTTATCCAAAGGATATGCATGTGTGGATGTGTAGGGGATATTCTTTTATTTCCTCAATTCCAATGCGTGCATTCTTTACATAAAATAATTTTGTTTTTGTATTATATTAGTTTCTTTTTATAATAAACATTGTCTCTTAAACTAAATACAAGCATCCAAACTGAGGGCTTCAAACTTAGAAAATTAGATTGTCATAGATCAATTATTTATCATGCAAATTAGATCACTGATCATGATCAGTACTATTGAACAATTGGAAATGTCGACTTGCAAACTGTGAGAAACCACAAGGATGGGTGATATGGATTACCAACACAAGTGTCCATGTTATATTTTGTTGATTTTACAACGCATATGCCATTGTGCACTCCCAGAACATTTGGTTGTGCGAAATATATGTGTGTGCCGAAGATATAACTCTACGGAATATATATATCTTCAACACTTTATTTATTTACAAAATTTTTCCCGACATTATCACTAAAATTGCATTAAATGAGTCAGTTATAATCAAAACAAAATCTTATGGTAGGACTGGCTTTGAAAATTTAGTAGGAAATTTAATTCCATACATTTAACGAATGGTTGGAACTTGTGCATGTACAAGTGTGGATCTGGTACATATACAAGTGTGGAACCAGTACATGTACGAGTCACAAAGTGGTTCATATATGATTCCAAACTATATTCTTACGTTAAAGATGTATAGTTAACTTTATTGTTGAATATATATATATATAGAGAGAGAGAGAGCTTCTTCATCTCTACATAGGTGTATTCCCATACAATCAACACCTAGTCTGCACACATATATCTTTCACACCTCTGCACAGGTATATCCCCGCGTACAAGACATTCACTCTTGCTAGTATAATGTGATACCAACATTTACAACTTTAAAAGAATATGAAGATTGCTAATATATTGTATTTGTTAGTTATGGAGATTGCTAATATATTGTCTTTGTTAGTTATGAAGATTGCTAATATATTATCTTGCAACATTTACATTTTTAACTTTTTTATATTTAATGTTAATTTTAAAAAAATATTGATATTTTAATGTTTCACAAATAAGGGGGTCTTATACACCTAATATCTAACTAGATCATAATCTTAAAATTAAATTATTATTATTATTGTAAAAAAATAAATTTCATAATACATATCATTTATAAAATTTGATTTAAACATAAATAACCAATTCAATAATATATATTTAAACATAAATTTTGATAATGAAACTTAAAATATTTAATATTTAATGAATTTCATTTAACTAGATTAATATTAAATTATAAAAAATGATATTTTTATTTTTTTATAAAATTTAATTTTGAACATAAATTTTCATTGCAACAATCAAAACTTAAAATATTTAACATTTAACCAATTTCATTTTAACCATATTAATGTGAATCTACGAAATAATAATTTTTTAATAAAACAAAATAGAATTCAAGAGCACATCAATATTAATGTCATCATGTGTTTGGCTCAAAAAAAGCCAAACACATGATGACATTATTAATATTATTGTATCTTGAAACTTGAACAAGTGTCACTGCAGTAGCGATATCCCTGTCAAAATTGGTTTGCATATAGATATGCATCATAACATAAAAAATGTTTTTACATATGTTCCAAGGCTTTTCTATGTTCCCAAAAATTGGTGTTGTAGGTAAAGCGGTGAGGCAGCAGAAATGGCAGGAGGCATCATTTTATTCCCAAAAATTGGTGTTGAGGGTGACGCAATGAGTCAATAGAAATGGTAGAAGCATCTATTGGCTACATAAGAAGAGTCAAAATATAGCAATACCTTGATGCAACAAATTGAAAGTGAGATTAAGACTATGAATCAGAGACAAAACCATCAACATTATTTTGCTTGGTCACTTACTTGAGTTTTACCAACGCAGGGTTTCCTTCGCAAACATTGTTGAAATCTTCTCGATCCATGGATTTTGAGGGTTCACTTGGAAGTAATGGAGATGTTATCTAGTTGTTAGCAGCAGTAATAAGCGCGGGTTATAAGCGCCAGTTAGAAGAGTCAGTTCTGAGTTAAGAGTCAGTTGTCTAGTTGTCTTTTGGTTTGCATGTAGACGACTCGGGAGAGTCTTTTCCTATATAAGGATGTAATCCGTCTTCGTTTGATAATCAAGAAGTGAGCGTAGCCTCACCGTGTTTGTTTGCCTCGCATATTTTATCTTGGTATCAGAGCCACGAGAGTGAGGTGCGGAGATTCGAGAGGTGCGGAGATTCGAGAGGTTTGCAGGTCTCTCCTCTGCTAGGGTGCGGGGGAATACTACTCGGACTTCAAGCATTGAAGTTTTGAAAAATTCCCGCAGGCGGCATACTACGGGAGGTGCGGACAATCGAAACATTCCCGCGCGAAAAATTTCCGCAGGCGGCATATTACGGGAGGTGCGGACAATTCGCAAGTCAATAGAAACGAGAAGTGCGAGAATTGTTCGCGTGCATGAACTCCTGTGCGTGCGTGGATTAATTCAGAAAAGTTATTTTTTT
>JASDQU010736479.1:127580-141909 GCA_032191745.1 Picea mariana
TGAGACATGCTTCTAGTGTTGACATGAGACTGTAGGGATATGTTGATTCAGATTGGGCAAGGAGAGCAGATGACAGGAAGAGCACCTCGAGGTGTTGCTTCAATTTTTGGATCTATCGTGGTTTCCTGGTGTAACAGGAAACAAACTTATGTGTCTTTGAGTACCACAGAAACCGAGTATATTGCAATATGTATGGCAGTATGCGAAACAATGTGGCTTCGGAAGCTCCTTGCAGGATTGTCTGATAAGATATTGGATCCCACCGTGATCCATTACATTCCAGATATGGTGCAGAGGAAGACAGTACTAGTGGAGTACTATTGAGATCAATTCTCGCTTCCGAAATTTCCCGCCCCTTTTCTAATTTTCCAACTTCTTTTGTCTGTTTCTTTTCCCCTCTTCTATACTTACCCAAATTCTCCTTTTCTTTTTTCCCTTCTATTCTCCCTTTCTAGTTCTTATACTTAGTCGTTTTTCCAAAACAGTAGACTCGCAGATCCTCATCTCCATCCACACTCTCACATCATGAGTCTGACCGACCGACACATTATTCTATACTTAGTTGTTTCCGCAGTGGCGGGTTCCCGGGTTGGCAGGTTTCAAGTTTTCATATCCCATGATCCGTGGCATACATTTTGTACCCAAACGATTCGTGATCTATATTTTGACCATTGGACTCCCCAAGCTCCTAAGGATCTCATCTCTCCTATATTGAGTCTGACTGACCACGTTACAACACTTAGCCAATTCTCAACCTTCTGCAACAACGAGTTCGTGGGTTGACGGGTTTACAAAAGTCCCAAATGCTATTAGCTCTCGTCTGTCCCTGCCACCTTCACACTTTTCCCAATACGCATTTAGTATGGTTTAATGCTAATAACTCATCATGTAGGTCCCGTAAAGATTGTTATTAATAAGCAAAGGGCTCGATGAGATTTCTTATTAAACCACATTAAAGCACGATTTGCAGAAGATTATATTATATCTCTCAAGCGTTCATTTCAAATATTATTTGGATCAAAAAAACATTGTCGTCAACTTATGGCAGCAACAACTCGATAGCAGTTCTATAGAGATACTTTAAACATTTTTGGACGTGAGGACCGAAACTTTCAATGGTCTAGAGCGTATTCTTATTATTCATCCCCTTCTGCTCAAAAGGAAGTAATTTGGACGTCCGAAATTGCTCGTGCAAGCGGTGTTCCTGAAGTTTTTTACTGCAAGGAACTGGTTGTCTAGTGTACTGAGAAATATATACCAAGTCAGCGGATGATTCAACTCCAAGACCATTCTCTTGTCTCTCTTTCACCTCAAGTGTTTTGTAAAATGTTGAAACTCTCAGAGCCAACACTCACCTTCAAAGGTGAAGATTGCATGGAATTCTTGAAAAAACATAACAATGGTTTGGATCTCTTACCTGACTTCTTGGAGATTGCAGGTCAACTTGCTCAAGAACCCCTTTCGGAAAATTAACTGGTTATTTACCAGAGTTACAGGAATTGGAAGAGAGTTTGATGCATCATCCACTCTTTGCCATCCCTTTGGCAATTATCGGACCCACCACGCCCGCAACCAAATTAAAAGGATCATCAAGCTTACTCACATCAGCCAGGAGCTATGTGGAAAACAATATCAAGAAAATAATGGTATTGATTGCAGACGCTTGAGAAATTTCAAAGAACATGATTTCTTTTGGCTCGAGGGCTCATGCCTTCCATGAGTATCTATAGGCCGACCTAAAAAATAAAGAAGGTTTCTACCTTGATGTCGTGGTACCCTTTGATATTAAAGTTTCCAGCATGTCAGAGCTAAAGAGAAGAGAGAAAGACCTTCCTTCTTCAAGTCAAATCAAGCAGTTGAATGTCTGCTGGAAAGAAAAAATAAAGAATTTGAACAACATTGTTCTAGCGTGCAACCAAGCCATAACAAGGAGAGAAGAGCTATTCAAAAGGCTCACGGAGGTGGACCTAGCCAGAAGCACTAACGAAGTCCAAGATCCCAAGTTGATCCTCAACTCATTGTTCCTAACAAAACAACAGTTTGATGAGCAAGTTGAGATTTTTAAAGGATTGTCAATTGAAAAATTCTATGGTATAATTGAATATGATGAGAACACCATAGATAACTGGCTAGTGGATTACTCCGTAAAAAATTGGGATATTGAAGAAGCATTACATGGCATTTTCCTTGATCTCCGAGACTTGGAGGGCGAGTTGTTCAACATTAAAATCTGACATGAAATCAACGTGGAACCTATGAAAAGTTACATCGAAGAATGGTTCAAGAAGGTTATCGATAAACTGACAAATGAAGGGCAAGAAGCAGTTGAAACGATTCTTGTAACCATTGATGAAAACGATAAAAGGACATCAGTGAACAAATGAAGACACCATGAGAGACCATCATAGTAAGTTTATGTTGACCACATCTTTATTTTCTTTATCAAATCCTTCATCCAGTTATTTCACCTCTTTCACTAGAAAGGTTTAACCAAATACTGAAACTCATTTTTCTTCTTACCAAGTCTTGTTAATCCTTCTACTGCCCACCGTCTTCCTTCTAAAAGATTATTTATTCTATTTATTTGCTTTATGGTCTGCGAGAGCCCCAATCCCAATCTTTAAGACAAACGCATTTACAATTTCAAGAATATGTAACAGACTATATTTTTGGAAATTTCAAGAGAACTACTTCAAGGATCTCGACTGTGCTTTGTAACCTTGTTTTCATAATATAAAGTATTCGAGGTTGATCTATCATTATTTTTATTTGAGTTGCCCATGTGTCCACTTTGTTAAAGTTCTTTTATGCATGTGGAACATCTTTTTTTATTTTATGTGATCAGAAATCTTTATCCTAAACTATGATGGATGTGAGGAAATTTTGTTTATTTGCTTTAAATGTGTGAAATGTGTAATTCCTGGTCCTTTCTCCTTTCTCAGGAACTTTCTTTAAAAAGAAAAAGAAAATATTTTCCTTTTATTTTCTTGTAATATTTATGTTTCTTTGAATTACTACAACGAACTTCTACTGAATCCCACATTATGAATATTTTGAAAATCTCGAGAAAATATAAAGAGGGGTACCACCTCTATAAAAACACAAGGGGATTTACATCATCGTGAGGTTGTCGTTTTGGTCCTAATGGATTCAAGCGTCAACAAGTACCTTCCTACAGATGAGCAGATTGCAGATGTTCTCCCCGAGCCTCTTGCCAAGTCGAAGTTAGAGTACTTTCGTGATAAACTTAGAGAGAAATGTCCCTCTCGTTAAGAGGGAGTATTGATGGTTGCAGCTTCATGAGACATTCTTCTGTGACAATACTCATTGATGGACTGAGTTGAGTATGACAGTTATCGATGGACTAATAAGTTGTATTGGGCTGGTACCCAGGGACCTTTGGATTGTAATCCATTTGGTTGAGATACCTCCCCAGAGTAGTGGGTTGGGTCGACCTGTGAGGACACTCTCCAGATCTTCTCCCCAAGGCAGTGGGTTGGGTCGATCTACGAGTGTGTTGTGCCTTCTCCATATCTTCTCCCCGATGGACTGAGCTGGGTTGACCTGAGACGGGTCTTCTCCTCAGTTGCACTAAGCTGGGTTAACTTGAGACGGGTCTTCTCCTCAATTGTGTTGGGCTGGGTTGACCTGAGACAGGTCTTCTCCCCAGGTGGATGGGTTGGGTTGATCTGTGGGGATACCCCTGATCTTCTCCCCATATCGAGCTAGGTTGACTAGGAGAACGCTCCTCTGAGATGGAGTTGAGCATGACACTTGTCAAAGTAGTGACAAGTTGTCCTGGGGTGGCACCCTGCATCCCATGGCAGTAGGACCATGAGGACACGTCTCTTGGGAGTTGACCAAGTGGACACGTCATGGGCGAGTAGGTCCTTGACGATGCACTACGGGCGAGTAGGTCCTAGTATATTCTAGTGGTGATGAGGCCCTAGAAAAGGTCCACATTGGCTATAGCCATGTGCGACATGATGATGCTACTAGTAGCATGGTCTACATGACCATGGCATGGTCGGAGGACCATGGCATGGTCGGAGGACCATGGCATAGCCGACGAGGCTATGAGAACCAGAGGAAAAACATCATGGAGAATACCTCCCTGGCTAAGAGGGAGTGTTGATGTTTTTGGTAATTGCGGGAGGTATTCACCTCCGAGACAACCTTTCTTATAAGAGAAAATACCAAGACGTCAAAGGATAACCATTGAAAGAATTAAACAAGCCCCAAAAGAAATCTATTGCTCCAGAAGTCAAGTCGGCCCCACTGCAAAAAGTTCACTCATCAATTTAGTATAAATAAGGGAGGCGCCCTTCTCATTTGACACACTCTCCACTCTGAAAAAGGGCGCAAGTCTAAGTGTGAGCTGCAGTTGCTACATTCCAATTAAGGAAGGAAGGTGTGTGTCTAGTTGGGGTATTTCTTTGAACCTTGGTGGTGCACTAGAGGTACACTAGGGTTTACATTGTTGAGTTATTGCTGGATTCTTTCTTATTGATTTGCTCTAGTGAATAGAACTTGGTTATTCTATCTTTGGCATGGATCTTCTCTATAAGAAGGTATTGGGTTTTCTCCCCTTGTGTAGAAGGGTTTCCCCGGATAACTACTATGCTCTGCTCGGGGGTGGCACTTGAAGATGCCTATGGTTGGGTGGCAATGAAAGAACATTGCCTATGGAAAAACGTGCAGTCCCATAATTCTATTTTGTAATTTGTGCTTGGTTAATCTTCTTGAGATTCTGGTTATTCACTGTGATTGTGAACTAGTCTAGTATTCAGAAATTTCAACAGATGGTAGCAATTATGCTCCAAGAAACTGTGAGATGTTAATTTGGTGGTGGTTAGAACATGCTATCAGTTGGTAGAAAACAGCTTTTAGAAAGTTGCATAGTTAGGAAGTAGGACATTTTCTTGCCAATTGGCATGGTCTCGTTTAGTAGGTTGCTCTTACTAATTAGAAAATATCTTTAACACTGATCACCCAAAAGAATGCCATAATTCTACTAGAATCTTATCTTGATTCATATTTTGACAAATGCTTCCAATTTTGACAGCTTTATCAATCCGAAAAGCCTGCCACACAATTCACTTCCCCATCCACAAATAAAAGTTTGCTCGTCAAAGAGAGTATACGCTCAGTGATAGTTAGAAACCCCAAAATAATTAACAGAAAGCAAAAAAAACAGTGCTCAATAAGTCATTTATTGCAACATCAGATGAAAATATTATATAAATTTAGATATGCATGAACGCACTATATAGTGCCACGGAAATCTTCTACAATTAAGAAACTGGAAATCAGCATAAGATTGTTAGATAAAATTACATGCAAGTTTGATCAGATTAGCATCTAGCAGGTGTTGTGCTAGAACGTATTCAGGACAAACTATTGTGACCCTGATAGAGAATATTGGATTGAGAACATTTCCAAGTCCCTACAACCAGGAGTTCCCTGAGATATTTTACTATATTGACTACAATGGATTACCAAGGGAGAAAACTTCCGCATGACCGTAATATGGTACACCTCTCATTTCCTTACCCAGAAATCAAAGGAAATCATTAACCCAAAAATTGCAATGGAAGACACGGATATGCCCTCCTTTTAATGAAATTCTAGTTACCGGCACTATTAAAAACATAGATCAGATTCAATAACACAAATATTTGCTTCATGACTGCCATATAAGGGCTTCATTTTTTCCCATCAACCATAGAAGGGCTTAAATTTTTCCCATCAAACTGTCCCCTTCAAATTGAGAAAATGGTCGCCTTAAGCCATCATATACTGCTCTTACAATAGAAGGATGCACATCCCCAGTGAAAACTTCAGCATCTAACTTCTCTATATGAGGCCAAATCTGCAATTTAAGAGACTAAATCAGCTAAGAGACACCAGAGTATAATAGTACTTAGCTCAAATCTGCATAATTTGACAATCTGCTGAATTGTTTACCTCTGTTGCATACTGCCTTGTCAATGCCCGAACCTGGCCCAGAGTAACCCGACACCATTCCTGTTCTTCTTTTGCATGTGATCCATTACTCTTGGAAAACCTGTCTCGCATGACATAAAGGTGAAAAGGAAAATCAGGCAAAATTGAAATTGTACAAAGAAAGCATCTAGACAGGAATACTTTAGTTTGTCTCTCAATAGTCACCTTTGATTCCTCCATTCATCATCATCGTCAGCATCCATTGCTGAAGGTTCTTTATCTATGTTCATGGAATCTATTTGATCAGGTCCAGGACCATCTATAGGTTTCTCAATAAGATCATCCAAGAGATGTTTCATGAGCACGTCTGTAAAATTTTTATAAAGAGCAAAGAGCAATGCCTGCATTAAAATTGAATAGCATGAATTAGTTTGGTCCATTATCACAGCTAACTGGGAAACAAAAGATGCATACCACCTGTTAGAATAACAGAAGAATCATTGCACCTTAAATCATTTCTGACAGCTTTGGATTTGCTTGTAATCTGTAACTAGAAAACCACACAGACAAAATGGGTATTCCTCAATCTCTTTAGAGGCTGTTAAGCTGAAGATAATATTTCTGTACCTTATCTTAGATCCAACCAAATTAAAGAGAATTGAACCAAGAGGCCACAAAAAAGATTTAAGGAACAAAAGCACCCATGCCAGAATAGTGCACTGTGCAATATTGAGCATAATATGAAGCAACCAATTCTAGTAGCAGAGACCAATGAACTTCTGAAACAAAACTGGTGTTGAGTATGGGGGCGGTGTGGGGTTGCTTAGGAAGAACAAACAAAAATTCTTGCAGTTCTGTTCTCAAACAATTTTTTGCATGCAAAGAATCATACAATCTCTAGAATTCATAAACACTGTACATTTTACAGCTATAAACCATCAAATGTACTTACATGAAACATGGGCATGATCTAATACCAATACCTTCATACAAAAAAAACATAAGCAAGAAATAAATCTCAGTAAAAAGAATAAATTTGAAATTTGCTTAAATCAGGCACAAATATTATTTGTTCCGACCCTAGGCACTTTTTTGCATATTTGCACACATTCATGTTTTAAGACACCACCAAACTGTGCTGTGGTTTAGAGATGTTAATTGTTTTATATTCTGTTAAATATAGAAGAAAATGATACTGTATAATGCAACATAAGGTTAACAAGTGGTGCAGTTAGTTGCAGTCAATGGTATCAAACTTGGCTTGGGGATAAATCGTCTAAGGTGTTGATGATTGCAGCTTCATGAGACATTCTCCAGATCGTACTCCTCTGCACTGAGTTGAGATGATCTGTGAGAACGCCTATGTGATAGGTGAGTCATACTCCTCTGGACTGAGTTGAGATGATCTGTGAGAACGCCTATGTGATAGGTGAGTCATACTCCTCTGGACTGAGTTGAGATGACTTGTGTTGGTCTCTTGTCATGCTCCTCTGGACTGAATTGAGATGACTTGAGATGGTCCCCTGTTGTACTCCTATGGACTTAGTTCAGTTGACTTGAGATGGCTCTCCAGTTCGTACTCCTATGGATTTAGTTGAGTTGATCTGTTCGAGAGTGACGTCCCTTGTGGTTGAGCACATGTGGACTTGTCCCTAGTGGCAGAGCACTAGAGGATGTGTGTGAGACCCCTTGTTATATTGTCAAAGAGTATGACTATTGTAAAACCCTAATTTGTATTGTGAAGGGTACAAGTCAGCCCTACTGTGTAAAGACAATTAATATTATGTAAAAGATTAATTGTATTATTGAGTTGTACAAGTCGGCCCTATTGTGCCAATAGACATGTCTATTCATTGAGTTAGGTCATGTATATATTAGAGAGATAGATCCCCATTGAGGATAATCTCATTCACTCACAACGCATTACTTGGAGAGCTGAAATTTGGTGCGCACTTCTTATGCGCTATCTTTCTTGGTCATAGAGCACCCTATTGTGTGTGCTAAGGTTTTGTCTTGAGGGCCACCTTTGTTGGCATCAATATTTTCGGTGGAGAGGGTTTCTTCTCTTGGCAATATAGCAAAGGGTCGTTGGGTTTTTCCCTTGGTTGAGAAGGGTTTTCCCAGGATAACTTCTTGTGTCTTGTGCATGGTTATTCTTCTTGGGATCTTGGTTCACTACAACTATTGTATTGTTGCATTGTTTATGGTTCAAGTTCATACTAAATTGAAAAGAAACTACATGTGCTTGAGCCACTATTAAAAATTCAACACAAGGCAACCACTGCATGATCCATGCTTGTCATTCAATGTGATTCTTGCTGGTGGATGCCCTAGATGCTTCACTTTGTTGTCCTCAAGTCCTCTCAGTCACTTTGTGATATTGCATTCGTTGAAGGCCAGCAAAAGAACAAAGAAATGAAAGTGAAAGTGAGTAAAATGGAGCAATTCCTACGCATTTATAAGAAGGTTGGTGATTCATACTCAGGTTGACAAAGTTTGACTCAAATCAAACAATGTTTGATTTGCAAGAAATTGTGAGTTAAATTTGTTTGACCTGAGTTAAACTCAATCAACATCAGTATGACTCACCCCCAAGTCACTTTGACTCGTTTGGCTCACAAGCCAAGTCAAAATGATTTGCGGGCCTAGCAACAAAGGTTGGAATATTGTTGCAAGGAAAATGGTTGA
The DNA here is from genome assembly GCA_032191745.1 of Picea mariana. Lineage (NCBI taxonomy): Eukaryota > Viridiplantae > Streptophyta > Pinopsida > Pinales > Pinaceae > Picea > Picea mariana. The sequence goes on from JASDQU010736479.1 coordinate 136,215, forward strand.
AACTTTTGGATGGCTCGGATTTGGAGTTCCATCCACCAATGGCTAAGTGAATCATAATATCTAAGTTGGTGGGATTCTTCATGTGGTGTGGGTGTTTGTTTCACACGGAAACAATGACTCATAAGCACACAACATCTAGTGCCAGATCTAAACCAATCAGGCCTGTGTCAGTCCTCAAGTGAACTTTGTCATTTCTCCTGGGCCTACTTACATGTCTTCAAAGTTCAAACATGTTGGTCTCTATCCATATGAACGCTCTTGATCTGGGATTTGGCTTGATGGAAACCAAGTTGCCAAAGGCCTATGGCTTGGTTGTTTTCCGACAAATAGAGGTGGTTGTGTGTGCCTCTAGTGATCTTGCTAAGTCAAGGGATGTGACGCAATGGTTTGCTAAGCCCTTCAAAGTTGGTTGAGTGCTTAGCCTTTTATAAATGTTCATCGCGGTGAATGCCTCTCCATCTTCATTAGCAAGGAAAAACACCCCACCAAGTGCAATACCCCAACTTTGGTTCCCAAATCAATATTGTGCATGTATATGATGAATGGCTAAAAATCGAAAGATGTAATATGTGAAATTGTACATTGAATGATAATAAATGAATACATCACATGTTGTAGAAGGAGAAGGACAAAAGAATGGGAGGTTATGACTCCACAAGAGGGGAAAGAAAGGGGACCTGGGGGGCTCAAGGGGTCTAAAGAAAGATAATATTATATTATTGATGAGACTAACTTCTAAGTCATTAACCTTTCTTAATTAGTACTCCTTAATCCTTGGGATTAGTTAAAAGAATGGATAAATGTGTACTTTCCACGAAGACACATTGTTTCTCATTCACATGCAATTTGATCTATGCCTTTTTCGACCATGAAGGGCGAGAAAGAGTTTGAAATTTATTGGTGGAGAGTACAGAGGTTTTGGGGGATTGTTTGAGTTACCTAGGAGTTTGAATTATCAAGGGATTCGGAGTATTAGGCGGTTCAAGTGACCATTATGTTTGAACTACCATTCCAATTCGAATCTTCATATTGTTCGAGTTACCATTTGATTGCAAAATTCAAGTATTCAAACGTTGGGGGAGTTCAAGTTGCCATTCGGTTGGGAAATTTGGAAGAGCTCGAATTGCCATTCTGTTGGGAAAATTTGAGAGTTCTCCAAGAGCTAGAATGACCAAAGTTACTATAATCAGGTTATGGAAAGATACAACCATGAATTATGAGAGAATTGTGACTGTATGGAATGATAATTGTTGTTATTGGGTAAATTTAGCTACAGTTGATAATCCTTGGAATCCCAACAATGAGATTTCTTGGCCAGCCTGTGTTGGAGCCCTAGAGGTAAGTGGGATAGTGTGAGGGACTACTGAGTAGAGATTGCAGCAATACAAGATGAGAGATAAACAATTTTTTTGCTATTTTCTTTATTCAAAGATACATATATTTCTACACAAACGTAGTAGAATCGTACTAAGAGGCTCCATCTCTACAGTAACAAACTACCCAATAATTGCTCTTAAACCTACAGCCAAGATATTCTTGACAGCACATAGACATCAACTGTATACACTCTAAAACAGGTCCTTAAATATTAGCTATTACATTGATGTATTGGAGGGTTATTGACCTTTTGCTGACAGTTTGGTTTCTTGGATTCAGGAAAACTTGTGTACGGATGCCCCTTGCTAGCCTCTATGCCAGGGGTTTCAAGTTTTTCACTCTTCTATTTCAATAAACCCAAAGATAAGGGAGATCTTACCGGAGGATATAATGTAACCTGTATATTGTTAAATTTTTAATTAAATAAAGTACCTAGGCAAGTGTTTCTCATCCCTAGGCGCATAAGGGGTGAGAAAGTGCCTAATGTGGGCCCTAGTCATTTAATTTGTGAGATGCAAATTAAAAGGTGACTTTATGACTTTAGTGAGGGTGAATGAAGAGACATTTAATTTCAGCCACTCATCTAATCTAATCTCAACCATTGGATTAGAAAACTCCTCACCTACCTCATGAGGTCGATTAGGGTTGGAGGGCGCACCCTTTGTTAGGTTGTTGTTTCATTTTGAGAGAGCAAGAGAGAGAGCATTTTCGAGTTTGCAGAGGAAGCAATTTATGTAGAGCTAGGGCACACATTCCAAGGCAACAAACTAGCATAGAAATAGAGGCAGCAAGGACACCATTAAAGGCAGGCCGTACTGTACGGATTGAGCAGGCCATACAGTAAGAAGAGCAGGCACAGAAATCGAGGGAAAGTACAGTCCAGCAGAAAAGGCCGTACTATACGAATTTTCGAATTCCGTACAACAGGAAAAAGGGCAAGGAAACCAAGGCAGAAAGTACAGTCCATACTGTACGGATTCCGTACAGTCCGTACGACTATTATTCAGGCACAGATTTCGAGGTGAAGGCGTTGTGTTGTTTTCTGGAAGTTTCGACACATTTCCCAAGGTGGCCATATAGCATTTATTGCACTGTTTTTGAGCTGAGACTATTGGTACGGATTTCGAGGTGACTGTATAACATTTTGGAGGCACAGAAATCGAGGAGCAAACCTGTAATTTATTGCAAAAAATTATGGAAAGAATTTTGAGGAGTTTGGCTCATTTTCCTGTGTGAAGATTTAGCACGGTTGTCAAGATAAGTTTGTCATTTAAATTTCTGAAGATGAATATGCTGTAACAGAATTCTCTGAAGCTCCTAAATAATAAAAATCTCCCTCTCTCACTGGTTTTCTCCTTGTGGGTTTTTCAGGGTCAAAGTTAGACCGAAAATATCTGTGTCAAAGTTAGCTGATATTTTATTTCTGCGTTATAAACAATGTTCAAAATCCCCATGTTTCAGTTCTGAAATTAATTTCTGCTGTGTATTTAATTGCTGATATAAAACTGGGTTTGGGCATTAAACATTTGCTGAAAAATCAGCGAGACTGAAACTGGTTTGGGGTCTGAAAATTTTACATGGTAACAGAGCTAAGTTGAAAGGAAGCAAAGATTTCGGCAGTCAGAAAGTTGGGACAGAAGTCACTTCACAGGGCAGATTTTTGAATTTCTTATTTTCAGCAGAAAAGGGTCAATGGCTACAGGTTTGAGAGTTGAGGACAGACTTGATGGGGCAGCAAATTTTGGTGCTTGGAAGGAGAGGATGATCTTGCTTTTGCAAGAAAACGAGTTGTGGGACATTGTTGAAAATACCACTACTCATCCTGTTGTGGTACCTACTGATGCTACTCCTCTTGCAGCTTACACTAAGAAGAATATCAAGGCTAAGAGGTTTATTCTTGATGCCATCAAGGATCATGTGATTCCTCACTTGACGAGGAAGACATATGCCTATGAGATGTGGGAGTCTTTGACTAAATTGTAACAGAGTACAAATGAGAACCGGAAAATGGTTTTGAGGGAAAAACTAAAGAGCATAAAAATGACCAAGGCTGAAAATGTGGTCACATACCTTACTAGATTGACACAGGTGAGGGATGAGCTTGGAGCTGTGGGGGAAGCCATAGTTGACAGTGATCTTGTGAGAACAACATTGAATGGAGTTTCCAAACAATGGGTTGTTTTTGTGGAGGGCATTGTTGCTAGGGAGAAGCTTCCCAGTTGGGAACGTCATTGGGATGACTTTGTTCAGAAGGAGACCCAGAGAGGTTATGTACATGGAAGTTCATCTACAGGTCATGAGGAGGAGAATGTGGCTCTTGCTACCACTAGCAAGAAGTTCAAAAAGGGTCCAAAGGGAGGAAACAAGCCCAAGGGTGAAGGGAAGAAAGACATGAGCAAAGTTAAGTGCTTTGCATGCCATAAGTTTGGGCACTATGCAGGTCAGTGTCCGAACAAGAAGAAGAAATAAACAACAGTTTCAGCAGAGGTGGAAGAGTTTTCCACCAAGTTTGACAAGGAATTTTGCTTGATTGTGTGTCTATCCATGAGGACTACTCATACAGATACTTGGTATATTGACAGTGGTGCCTCTCGCCATATGACAGGGGTTCGTGAGCACTTGACAGACCTCACAGAGATGGGAAATGTTGAGGTAGTGCTTGGAGATGACCGGGAGGTCAAAGTGGTTGCTAGCGAGACTGTTTCATTTCAGAGGGAGTCTTTGCCTCCCTTGACTTTGGCAGAGGTTCTATATGTTTCGGGCTTGAAGAAGAACTTAGTGTCAGTTTCTACTATTTAGGAGAAGGGCTATGAGGTCTTGTTCCGTGATGGGCAGGTGCTTCTTTTCCCCAGAGGGTCTAGCATCACTTCGGCCAAAGTGATTGGTACTAGACATGAGAGGTTGTACAAGTTTTTGTTCAGCCAATGAGAGCATTGGTTCATACTACCAGCAGTAGTGACCTATGTGAGCTGTGGCACAGGAGGATGGCACATTTGCACCATGGGGCTTTGAGAGTTATGAGGGAGATGGTGACAGGAGTTCCAAATTTCAGTTCAAAGCACCATGAGTTGTGCAAGGGGTGTGCTTTGGGAAAGTACACCAAGACTGCTTTTCCAAGCAGTGACAGTAGAGCAGTAGGGATACTTGATCTTATACATTCAGATGTATGTGGGCCGATGTCTTCGGCATCGTTGACTGGTTCCCTATACTATGTTGTATTCATTGATGACTTCTCTCAGAAGTCCTGGATTTTCTTCATGAAGACCAAAGGACAGGTCTTCAGTCGGTTCCAAGAGTTCAAAGCTCTTGTGGAGAACCAGACAGGGAAGAAAATCAGAGTCCTGAGATCGAACAATGGGGGTGAGTATACCTCCAAGGAGTTCATGGACTTCTGTGCGGGAGAGGGCATCAGGAGGGAGTTGATTGTTCCTTACAACCCGCAGTAGAATGGGGTTGCAGAGAGGAAGAACAGGGCCATTGTTGGGGCTGCGAGAGCCATGCTACATGATCAGGGGCTGCGACTATTTCTATGGGCTGAGGCATGCTACACTACAGTTTATCTGCAGAACAGGAGTCCCCACAAGGTTGTGGGGAGCATGACTCCTAAGGAGGCTTTTTCTAGGAAGAAGCCTGAGGTGAGGCACCTTCATATTTTTGGGTGCATCACATATTCATGTCCCTTCTGAGAAGAGGACAAAGTTGGAGCCCACGACAGAGAGAGGGATCTTTGTTGGGTACAGTGAGACTTCAAAGGCTTTCCGTATATACCTTCCTTCCTTGAGGAAGACTGTCTTGAGGAGGGATGTCAGATTTGAGGAGGACATAGCCTTTAGGAAGTCTAGAGGGATAGAGAAGAGTGAGCAGTCTTCACCACAGATTCAGGTGAGTCCAGAGTAGACTACAGTGACACAGAGTTCGGGGCCACCAGTTTCGGGGACGACGGGTTCATAGGTGACGGCCACAGGTTTCAGGTTCACAGGCTACTGGTCTGCAGGTTACAGGATCGAGTACTCCAGAGTCTACTTCAGGATCATTGTCTTTAGGAGATGGAGTTGAGCAAGGAGAGTCCCCTCCACCGGACACTACTTCAGAGAGGAGGAAGCCCAAGTGGCTTCAAGACACTTTGAGGGAGGCACAAGGTTCAGTGGGGAATCCCAGACAGGCAGTGAGGGAGAGTAAACCTCTCGAGAGGTTTTGCAGCCACATCGCGATGGTGAGCAGTATTCGGGAGTCCGAGCCTTCCACTTTTGAGGAGGCCACTGGTAGACAGGTATGGAGAGATGCCATGATGGAAGAATACAATTCCATCATGAAGAAC
>JASDQU010736479.1:142009-171824 GCA_032191745.1 Picea mariana
AATACTATATTATACAAAATAAAAACATATAAAGATCATCATATAAAACACATACCTCTATATATCATTCATCTTCTTCTTCATCAAACTCAACATCATCAATATCATCTTCATCATGAACATTTTCATTTCCCCAATACCCAATCTATCTAGATTCAACAACTATAATTAAAAATGACACTAAGATTACATGAAAGAAAAAAAAAACATAAGAGATCTATAGTACAAATCACTCACCACATGTAGGAATATCATTGATCTTCTTCTTCATCCAACTCATCATATTCTGTATCATCATCTGGTATTTCAGAATCATCGTCAAATGGATTGGCCATATCAACATCATCATCAGTACTGTCATAATTTTTGATAATATCATCATCAGATATAGTGTCATCGAGAACATTATCATCTACATCATATGGTTGATCAACTTCTTCGACTTTGTCATATGATGATACATGATCTACCTCCTCATGTTCCTCTGTATCACCTTCTAGTTCTTGAATATCATCTTCTTCTGGTACATTATACTTTACAGGCCTTCCTCTTGGATCATATCTAACAACAAATGACCAACCTAGTTTACCGAGAACCTCGCAATAGAATACCTTCTCACATTGGCTGGGAAGAACATAACTTTCTAGACCCGACTCAAATGTCCTTGTATTAACCATGGTAAAACCATTGTCATGTTAAATAACAGTTCTTTTAGGATCACGTTCATTTATCCGTAAACGATACCATTTGACCTCAAACAAAATTATCTTGAAGGATTTGAAGTCACACTCGATTATATCATCCAAATATCCACAATATCTATTTTCTGTTAGTCATGGATGTTTGTCACTTCTAGAAGAAACATTAGTGACTTGAAACACTGTAGTTATCCTTGAATCTGTGGTTTTCTTCATGTCATCCACCCTTTTGATGCGAAATTTTCGACCATTATACCACATAGCTTTGTGGTGCTTCAACTGCAATATTCCCGACAAGTACAAAATAAATTAATAATTAATAAACGTATTTAAACTTAATAAATATTAAAAAATAATACATTAACATTTTGTATAATAACAGAAAGTAGGGGTAAAATTTTATATGCTTACCTATTTATCTTTTAAACCATATGCTAAATCAATCTCCCTCTGCATAAGATTGTGATCTTCATTACAATGAGCTCTTTTAATTAATGTAGCCACCCCTTCCCATGATAACCTACCATCATGTTGTTCACATTGTTCTAACCATAGCTTCATCCAATCAAGATTGTTAGCAATGTATAAATGTAGTGCATCCCACACTCGACCAACTATAATAAAAAAATATAAATTAGTAAGAATAATGAATAATAATAATTGCTGGAGGTATAATATAAATTGAAGAAATACAATATAGGTAAAAATCAAATAATATAATACCTTTCACTTTCCTCATTTTACCATTCCCGACCAAGACATCCACTTCATATATTTTGACGTTATTAACACCCCAAATGCAATGCATATTAATTTTCCTCCCTAAATCAGGGACATAATCTCTAATATACACTAACATTTGATATACCATATACCCCTCCACCATAAAACCCTCAGGACGTGTTTTTTGTCTAACTAAAGCCTTCAATGACTTCAAGTGTCTCTCCACCATCCACATTGACCTTGTGTGTACAGGTCAATACAATTCAATCTCCTCAACCTGGTGTATGAGGTAGTGTTCTTGCGCATTGAAAAATGTTGGAGGTAGATACTTTTGCATTGCACACATTAAATGAGGAATTTATCTCTTCCAATATTTTATATCTTCCTTATGGATTTCTTTAGATGACAACCACATACAAATGTTACGAGAACGAAATAGGTTTCAACAAAGACAATATTGTATACATGAATATTACAAGTAAAACACATGTCATCAACAACTTCTACAACATTTTTATTACATATAAATAATAATATGTAATTCATTTGTCGTTATTTACTTCATGTATTTTCCAAGGTCATATATAACTTGTTTTACATTGTTGTCAAAATTGTCGGGCAAAGATAGAGGTAGCACATACTGTAACAAAACAATGACAAATTAATAAATTTCTGATTTCATATTAACAATATATTTACAAAAATTAAAAATATCACATCGATTTTTACCAATACATAACAAATATACAAAATAATTTACCTTGATGAAGGTATGCCAGTCATGAGTTTTTAACCCGCCAAATTCACCTTTCTTTGTTAATATATTCTTGATGTTTGAAGAAAATCCCGTTGGAAATCTAATTTTTCAAATGAGATCTTTTACAACATTGCTTTCATCTTCTTTAAATAACCATGGGAGGCTATTTCGATCGACTCCATTAGTCCTATTTAAATCAATAATATTTAGCATTGCATGATTGGCTTCTTAAATGTCACTACAAGTTTTAAATTTTTTTTCTTTGTCACGCCTTCCATCTAAGATTCTCCACAACATTTCTGTTACGTTCTTCCTGATATGCATTGTGTCGAACAAATGAGTTATTTCTAGTTGCTCATAGTAGGGAAACCTACTGAATTGTTTGGGGGAATTTTTCATTCCTCGTGGAAGCAGATCAATGCCTTGATGACCAACTATATGTTACATAAATGAAATTAACACAACAATTTTTAGATTATACACAGTAGACATGAGAATTCAACACAATTAAAAAATGTAATATATTGCATACGATGATGAAGATTGACTTACATTGACGATTTGATCTGTTATATTCCAACTTCCGTAAGTCTGGTGTCATTCTTCGTGGTTTTATCCCACTCCTCTTTCCCATTGAAAAGATGTTTATCGGTATTTCGATACCTATGGTTCTTAGGGAGAAAGTGCCTATATTCATCAAACACCTCCTTTCCTAAACTTATTGAACGACGAGATCTCATCCTAGGACCACAAACTGGACATGCAAATTTACCCTTTGTTTGAAGACCTAGAATATACGCATCAATGGCAGCATTAGTTATATACCAAGCAATTATTTAAAAAACAAACATTACAATATCATCAACATCTAACTTATTTAAGTGCAATAGTGTGTTACATACCACAAAAATGTGTTAGTCCCGGTGCATCGTGAATTGTCCATGTAAGAATCCCATGGAATTGAAATCCTCTTTGACCTATTGGTCTAGAGATGTTGTACATAGTAATGTCATCCCATAACTTTAACAGCTCATCGAAAAGAGGCTCAATATATACATTCATATCTTTCACTTGGTACTTACCTAAATGGTTAAAAAATACACATAATTACTACACCTTGTATACATATATGAATTTGTGCAATGAACAAGACAAATGAAATGTTAAACATTAAAAAAACAATATCGTTATAAAAATATACCTGGAACAATCATTGCCAACATTGTGTGCTCTCTCTTTATTGACATCCAAGGAGGAAGGTTATTGTTTATTAAAAAAATAGGCCACACCGAGTAGATAGACCTGAGCTCACCAAATGGATTTACACTATCAACTGCCAATGAAATCCTAACATTACGAGGTTCTTCTTTAAAAATTGGCCATCTTTCTTCGATATTTTTATATAAAGAACCATATGCAGGCATTCGAAGAACATCATATTCACTTCTATTTCGTGCATGGTAATCCATAAACTGTGCTATGTTCCGACATCTAAATAGTCACTGCAGGCGTGGAATTATGGGAATATAATGAAGAACCTTGTGAGGCACCTTTTTTGTTAACTGATCAGTTCGATATCTACTGATTTGACATTGTGGGAAATTCGATTCAGATGCATATTGTCCATAATATATGATGTGATCATTGGGGCATGCATCAATAGCCTAATATTCCATTCCAATTTATTTCAGAATGGCAGATAATTCTCGGTATGTGTGAGGTAAATTATTTGGTGATGGTAAGAAATATTCACCTATCAACCTACAACAACAATATACAAAAAAAAAATCAATAATGAAAATTATATTAATCATTACAAATATTTCATCCTTAATTTAGACATCAATTGACATTGAAAATAAAATAAAATAAAAGTTGAAAATTGCATAAAACTGTAAAATTATGTTGCTTACCTTAGGATCTATGTCATACATGTGTTTGAAAAACCATTTGATACCTTCAAGTTGACCAATAACATTACAACAGAGAGAACACTTTTTTTTGTGCCTTCATATAGGGATTCAATGGAATTTTGAAGGATAGTTTTATCCAAAATATATTCATCATCATTGTCCTCATCACTGTCATCATTATCATCCTGCAAGTTGTCCTCCTCCAAGTTGACATCATCATCCATTGGATCATTGTAAATGTCTTGGATCAATCTATTTGTCCCATCATCATCAACTGTATTATTAATATCATCATTTTCCATAGGAATAACGTGATCATCATTATCCACATGATTAAGTTCAGCTTGTTTTTCAATATTATCTCTATGAAAACGTCTCCTGCTAGGCGACATCACATTTTTAGGATAATTTTTATTTAATAAAAAAAATAGAAGCAATAAAATATAGTTAGAGTATATCACAAATATTATTTTGAAAGATAAATTAAAAAAAACAATTAATGTATAATACCCTTAAATATCTATAATAACTAATTACTTGCCATGGGACGATATTCATTGCCCCCTTCAACGTGCCCATTCTCCCTACAATGTTTTTCAACTATTTTTAAAGGTAGTCTTCTTCCATTAAAACCCCTACATTCACAACAAGGGCAATAACATTTCCCATCACCATGAATCACCATTTTCCGCTTTAACATAACAAGCTCTCTTTTCTCATCTGGAGTTGACATTGTAATTAGCTATTATAGAAAATCCATTGAAACATTATAAGTACAATATACAAATCTATTCAAATAATTTGGTATATATTTAGATATTTGTACTGAAAATTATACAACATGTTTAGAAAAAATAAGGGACAAAGCATGGAACCTAAAATCAACTAGAAAAAATAAGGAACAAAGCATGAAACCAATGCATTTCATATCCAACGTACAACACTGGCTATTTGGGAATCTAAATGACAATTGGTTCTAAAACAACACATTGACCTACACATAAACATCCAAACATAGATGAATCTTCTAATAATCTCTTTGTTGTGATCCACTTACTATTATGTTTTCAAAATTGAGGAACAAAATTGATAGAAGTGCAAGAAAGAGTTTGGGGAGAAAAATAAATCATGACATAAGAAGCATAAAGACAACTTTAATTCTCATAAAAAATGATGATGTAAAGAAAATTAATTTGAAGACAACCAATCAAAGCTGGCAAGCAATTCCTTGGCATGGTAATGATAAACAGTACACTATGTTAGCGATAAAAAATAACTTGCTAATGATTTCCAAATCACATGATAAGACGAGCATTAAGAAGAAGAATCATTTTCAATTTCTTCAGATTTAAAGGTTTAGAGACAAGCTCTCAAAGATGGTATTTCAATGTATAAATCGATTTTCTTCTTAAATTAAACCTAAGTTTATTTTAGGGTTTTCGACGACTAAGTGGAAAATTTGACAGTGTAGTGAGCCGCCAAAAGCTCTAAATTTTGGAGGCTAAAGGGAAAACACAAGACTAATGAGCTGTTGAATGTGATGAAGAGTCCATAATTTAATTCTTTCTGCCCATATCACATTTTTCAAGTTCCAGAACATGTGGGAATAGTATCAAATTAAATATAATAATTATCAGAAGTTAAATCATCCTCCTCATTAAGTTTTGAAGACACATGGTGAAAGAAGGAAGCCAAATGACATTTCTATTTTTGACAGAAATTGCCCAACTGTCAAACAGAGATCTTGAACTCCATGATCTTCACCTGCAGACTACCAAGTAATGTTAAGAGGGTAAATTCAACCTACTTGTCATATCCTTTTTTGATTATATTCAGTTTTAGTTATTTTCAGATCCATTTTTATAGGATCTTGAAATTGTGATGTAAATGCTATAAAGCTTGAGACCTTTGAGGTTTAGAAATATAAACCATAAAACTTTCTAAGGAGTTAAAATAAACCATAAAATCTGATTTAAGGAGTGAAAATAAATCATAAAATAGTTCAATACCACCAAATTACTAAATCACACAAATTTTTTTTAAGCACTGACCTTCAAAATCTCATCTATGTAGAGTTTGATCAATTCAATGTTTATCTTCTTGAAAGAGAATTGAAATCAAGATTTCATAAAAAACCAGAACACCATTGCATCAAAACACCTGAATGATTTTTGCAACTGTAGAAAATGATTGTCGCAACTATAGCAAATTTTTCGTAACTGAGATATATATAGGATTGATTTCATTGGTCTTCCGACAAATTTGGTCAAATTGACCAAACAATAAGTCAATGACCGTTTAATTCTCACACGTTCGATAGTTGGTCGTTATAATGACTAAAGTTAGCCGCTATAGCGACTAACTCGTGGTTGGTCGCTCTAGCGACGAAAGTTAGTCTCTATAACGACCAACATGGAATGTTGGTCACTAGAACGACTAACAGTTGGACCCCAAAAAAAAAGTAAATTTAGTCCAAAAAAAGAAAAAAAAATACGACAAAATTTTAAACCGTCGTAATATTTCATCGTAATTTTCGCCCAATGTAGTAGTGTATAGATTCAAAACAACCCACATGCATGGCTAGTCATTCCCAAGACAACCCCCACACGTTGAGTACTCCTGGAGCGAGTAACTCACCCCAACCCGAGGAAGAAACTTTTCACCCTGAAATACCTTACGCTCTTCTTCATGAGGAGGTAAATTAATTCAGAAGAATCACAAGAGCCCACGCCTGACAGATCGGTGCGTTTTCCTTAGCTATGATACTCCCTCGAAGAAAAAAACAAAGTAGACCAGTGGTTAGTACTCCCGATGAGGTTTTCGTGCACTTGGTAGAAGACTTAATAGATTTCGCAATCACCGAAATCCAAGATCCTCTTGATTTGATACCCGAAACGCCAGCCGACGACGTCTCTGAACCAGACGATTTTTTGAAAGAGGAGAGTTTAACTCAGAGTCTGACAATATGGAAGGAAACAACGACCATAATGAAGAAAGGAGGGACCCACCTCTGAACAATCAACCCTGGTTGGCCAGAGATGCTTTGGCCTTCCCGGGACCAGTCCATAACCTTCCCCGACATCCAGGGATGTTGCTTCTTAAGTTAGATCCAAAAACCTCTGGATTGCCTGAAGATCATATCAAGAAATTTATACTAGAGATCAGGCTTATGAACATCCAGCATGAAGACGTGGTTTGTAGGCTTTTCCCCTACACTTTTGAGAACTCAGCCTCCACATGGTATTTTAACTTACCTGTAGGATCCATAACTAGCTGGACGAAGTTTCAAAAAGATTTTCTAGACAAATTTGCAGAAGAGACTACTACAGGAGCTCTGATGGCTGAGTTATTTGCCGCCACCATGATTTCGAAAGAAAAGGTTAAATATTTTAATCAAAGATTCACTACCATATTAAACAAACTTCATCCCGAAGCCAAATTGACTCAGGAGTTGCAAATCGAAGTATATGCTAATGCGCTCCCAACTTCTATTTCCATGTTTGTGAAGAGGGTTTCCAAACGAACCTTATTTGAGAATTTTGAAGAAGCGAAAATGACAGAATTCCAGATGAAAGGGTGTAAAGAAGGCTAGGTCTCTTTAGTTAATAAATAAGCTCAACCTCCTCCCAAGAGAGAACTCCTTTTGACTAGACCACTAGGGAAACAAGAAGAACAGACTCCCAACAAGTGTAATGGAGACATAAAATATCTACAACGCATGGTTAATAAATTATCAAACGAGATCATAGACATGAAGAGAAACACAGGGGAAGGAACCAAGTCCAAAGGCCTTATAAGCCTTTATTTAAAAGGAACCTGTCGTTCAAGACCATTGAACCCCCCCCATCTAACTTGAATATCGATCTAGGGAATGTCACATCTGATTCTTTCTGTACTTATCACCAGGAAAACCACTCTGAAAGAGACTGCCTTCAATGGGTGCATGCCATGAATTTGATGGCCAACCAGTTTTTAGACGAGGTTTACCTAACTGAACAACCAAGAAGTTTGGTTATGAATATTGTTGTCCAGGAAGAGATTGACCCATCAGAAGATACAACCATGATGATATGGGATCCTGACTTAATTATGCCTTTTGACTACCTATTTCAGGTTCAAGAACCACCCACATAGATCTCGGTTGTGAAAACTAGAAGTAAAGGGCCTCCAGTCTCAAAGGATCCTACTACCACTCAAACGTCATGAGAAAGGTCAATTCCCGATCACCTGAAAGCACCTTTTTCTCCCCGTAAGAACCCTATTAGCATCCATACGCGAGAATCACACAAACTGGAGTACAATGTAGTTGAAGATATGAAGAAGTTCAAGGCTAATATACCAGTTATGGACATATGAAGAATCCCTAAGAAAAATTATATCCTTCTACAAGCGTTGAAATCAGTAGAAAACCCCATGACAAGCAATGAACAACAAAGAAACTTAACTTCCACAGATCTAGTAAATAAACCAGTTGTGAATACCTGCTCAAAAGATAAGAAGGTGAAACCTTTTGTCCCACCATTTCTTTTAACATTTGAAGTCTTCAATAGGAACCTCCACAATTGTTTGGTAGATTTGGGAGCATCTTCCAACGTTATGCCCTTGTCTATTTGCAAAAAAATAAATGTCATTCCTCTCAAGAGCGATAAACATGTGATACAACTAGATAGGACCCAGGTCAAAGTCATGGGGGAACTCAGAGAGGTAATGATTAGAATAGAGATACATACTAAGTTTTTGCAAGTGATTGACATCATTGTAGTAGACATCCCAGAGGCCTATGGGTTATTACTAAGTCGAGATTGGTCTAATAAGTTAAACGGGTACTTTAGTACAGACTGGGCACACCTTTGGCTACCATTGAAGGGATACAAGAACATGATCATAATCAATAGGGAGAGATACTTGAAACACACAGTCACTATCTAGAAACCCTGAATGAACCCTCGTCCATAGATTTCCCCGTGCTGGGCAATTATTCCTGCGATTCCCACTTCAAAAAATTTTCTCCTCTCTTATCCGATGTCCCTCTCACTCAAAACTCTGAAATGGTTTTTCAAGAGAAGCCGCTGATACCAACAGAAGACACCCTCTTCTGTCAAGGCCTTGTGCTAGAGATTACAGAACAAAATATAGGAGAGCAAGAAATTAATACGGAAGAGGAAAAGGGCGATTTTCGTTCGCAAATTTGGACCATATAATTTGATGGATCTAAATCACAGGAGGGATTAGGGGCAGGGTGCATCCTCATTGATCCAAAAGGTAAATGTCATTTCCTGTCCTGTAGACTAGAATTCAAATGCACCTATAACACTGTCGAGTATGAAGCTCTAGTACAAGGGTTAAAGAAAGCCATAGACTTGAACGTCAAAGAATTGAAATTTTTCGTGGACTCATAGATTATTGTTAGACAAGTAAGGAATACTATACATTGCAATTCTCTGCACCTAAAGAATTATCAATAGGAAGTGCATAGGTTAATGGATCATTTTGAAGATTTCAATATCACTGCGATCCCCAAAGAAAAGAATATCCTTGCTGATTCCCTGGCCAGAACTACTTCAAGGCTGTCACCTCTAGAAGATTATGAAGCCTCCTGATTCACTATGGAACTACTCTACAAACCATTGGTGCCTAACAATATTTATAATTGGAAAGTCTTTGAAGGAGATGAACAGATCATAAACTTCTTGAATAACCAAGACAATTTCAAAGATTTGGCCATTGGCGATGAGGTATTCCATGAGAAATCAACAAAAAGTGATCCTCGGACAGGCCAACCTATTGAAAGATCAAAATCTCACACCATCTCGAAAGGGATAACTAATCTAGAAAATCTGTTTGATCTGAAAGAACGTTTTAGGGGGGCTAAAAATGCAAAGACTGGTAGATCCTGTCCCCTGCATGAAACTATAAATATCGGAACCCCGGAAAACCCAAAGAATGTGAATCTTGGAAAGACTATATCTAAAGAGGAAAGAAAGGCTTATCTCAAACTATTCAGACAATATCAATATGTCTTCACATGGTCCTACCGAGATATGAAAACTTATGACATCCATATCATTCAACACACTATACCATTAAAACCCGAGGTGAAACATTTACAACAGAAGATCCAAAAGTGTCACCCAGCCCTGGAACCTCTCATGTTTCAGGAATTAAAGAAAATTTTATTTGCCAAGATCATTTTCCAAGTTAGGCATTCTACATGGGTAGAAAATGTGGTTCTTGTGAGGAAAAATTTTGGAGAAATTCGCTTATGCGTAGATTTTATAAATCTGAACAGAGCTTTAGAAAAGGACAATTACCCAGTCCCTCCAATGGAGCAACTCTTGCAGACTGTGTCTAGCTCAGAGATTTTCTCTCTACTGGACGATTTCTCGGGTTACAACCAAGTCCTGGTTTCAGAGGAAGATCTTTTAAAAACTACCTTCCGAACCAAGTGGGTAATCTTCGCTTATAAACGCATGCCTTTTGGATTAATCAACGCATGAGTGACCTTCCAAAGGGCCATGGACGTAGCATTTCGGGGACTAATCAACAAGTGTGTGGTATTGTATCTAGATGACGTAACTGTGTATTCAAAGAACATAGAAGAACACATCCAACACTTAACTCAAATTTTCGAAAGGTGTAGTAGATACGGTATATCCTTAAATCCCAAGAAAACTATTTTCAGCATCTAGGAAAGTAAGCTACTAGGCCACATTATCTCTCAAACAAGAATTCACGTATGCCCATAAAGGATTAAGGCCATAGCTCAATTCTCGTTGCCTCACAACAAGAAAGCTATGTAGTTTTTTTTTGGGAAAATCAATTTTATGAGGAAGTTCACTCTCGATTTCGCGGAAACTATCAAACCCTTACAAAATATGATTCAGAAAGATGTCGAATTTAAGTGGGATGATGAACGAAAGGATTCTTTCAACAATATTAGAACTGCTATATCCTAGGCCCCTGTGTTACAAAGTCCCGATTTCAATAGGGATTTCTTCCTCTATACTTTCGCCTCTGACCAGTCGTTAGGTACAGTATTGACTTAGAAGGATGATGAAAACAATAAGGATTCGATGTTGTTCATGAGAACTAATCTCTAGGGAGCCGAACTTAATTATCCTGCTATTGATAAACATGCCTATGCAGTATATAAGGCAGTAAAGCACTTCAGGTCTTACATCCTCAAGAACCACACCAAAGTGATTGTGCCTCACCCTGTGGTCCGATCCTTGTTTACTCAGCAAGAGATGGGGGAAATAAGAGGGAACTAGATGGTAGTGGTCCAAGAATTTGATCTAGATATAAAACCTGCCAAACTAGTTAGAGGGAAAGGGTTGTGCAAACTCGCAGCTGAAGCCCAGGACCAAGTAAATGAAGATTCTAGATGGGAGAATGAAATGGCATTATGGTGTGGTGAAGCTTCATACATTTCCCTAGGGCCAGAGTCTTGGTATGAGAATTTTACTTGTCTCCTACACCATGGAACTTGTTCTGAAAATCTCAACCCGAGAGAAAGGAGAGATCTCAGGTTAAAGTCTGCACAATATCGCCTCATAAATTCAGTACTCTTTCGGATTAATTATGATGGGGTACTGTTAATATGTCTTGAGCGTGAATATGCAGACAAAGTTCTGAAGGATCTCCATGATCGCCCTGCTGGTGGACATTTCGTAGGAAACACCACCACTCATAAGATATTGAGAGCTGGCTATTATTGGCCCACCTTGTTCAAAGACGCTCACACCTACGCTAGGAACTGTAAAACTTGTCAGATAAGCGCTAGGAGAGAGAAGAGAGAACCAATATCACTCCAACCAATGACTGTCTCTAGGCCTTTTGAGCAATGGGGGTTGGATATCATAGGAGTTACACCCAGTTCCTCGAAACAACACAAGTATATACTTACTTCCACCAATTATTTCACAAAGTGGGCAGAGGCCATCCCTCTGACTCATGTAAATGAGAAGGTGGTGATCCAATTCATAGAAAAACAACTGATCACAAGGTTTGGTGTCCCTTCTGTTCTAGTTTTTGATGATGCAACTTATTTTTCTTCCACTCTATTGACAAATTTTGTTCTATACAAAGGAATCATAATTAGGTACTCTACAAATTATTATCCATAGGGAAACGGAGTGGCAGAATCAACCAATAAGAACCTAGTGAGAATATTAAAAAATATGGTTGAAAATAACCAAAGGAATTGGCATAATCTACTCCATAATGCTCTATGAGCTGATAGGGTCACACCAAATGAAGCTATAAGAAATTCCCCGTACTTCTTGGTTTACGGACAAGAAACCATTCTCCCAAATGGATTTATCTTCCATCTCTTCAACTAGCCCAAGATTCCAACGAGGAACCCTCATCGGTCATACAACAAAGAATTGACACTCTGCTCATGCTAGAAGAAGAGAGAGAAAAGGCTAAGTCAAAGTTTTTAGCTCACTAACAAATAGTGAAAATATGGTTTGATAATCATAAGGCTAAAGAGAAATTTTTTGAAGTAGGAGACTTAGTCCTAAAATGGGACAGAGCAAATGAGCCAAAAGGAATCATTCTAAGTTTCAGAATCTGTGGCTTGGACCTTTCTAGGTGGCTGAGAAGATTGGGGCAGACACCTATCTTTTACAGAATATGAGGGGGTAACCTGACACCCTCCCAGTAAATGGCCAAGCCCTCAAACAATATTTCCAATAATAAAATAATAATAATAATAATAAAATGTTTTAGTGTTTTCATGATCGCGAAATACATTTTTGTTTTCTTTTGCTTTCTGAATTTCTACGCTTTTGAAAGTTGTGTTTAGCAAGACAATGATTGACCTTAAGTCATGCGACATAGAGAACTCTGTTCCGAACTCATCGCTCACATACAACACAAGAAGCATCAAGGAACTTGCGGTTGCTTTGAGGGGTCCTCTATCTGACTGATGAAAATGAACAACTTTGGAGAAATGTCAGAAGTGTCTGCTTAGTGGCCTAGTAAGACCATAAGGAAAAGAAGGAAAAATGGAAAGGACTACATGAACCCCGAACACAAAGCTAGCAAAGGATTCACCTTGACCATCTCACTTTGCAAAATAAACAGACGTCATCCTCTCCCACTCGCTCGGGGCATCATGCCGTAATAAAGTTGATATTATCAAAAGAGTGAACAGTAGGAGAGGGTATGTAGATATCTCCGTCGGGGCTATGGATGCTCACTGGCAGCGGAGCAAGGTCTGTGATGTTGGGGTGATTCTGCTGGGGCTATGGTTGCTCGCTAGCAGTGGAGAAACACCAAAGCAAGTGAGTAGAGGTAACCAAAGGCTCCACGCCAGTGAATTCTTTACTAGAATTCTATAAAAAGGATCACGATTCAGGATTACAAGAAACAAAGGGGGAATAAAGTTTTAAAACACCACAGGTAGACCCAGAAGCATTAGCCGAAGAATTTTAAATTGCAAGGGTAAATGAGGCTCTGATTTAAAACCAGTAAGGTTCTCCACCTGCTTTCGTATCAGCCGAGCATGAAGGAAGAACATAGATTCTACTTTCACCCAGTAAGTTGCCATTTGTTGAGCACTCAACACACCCTAAAAAGGCTATCTCAAATTTTTACTTTTTGGGTACCACTTGATCTTTGCATTGTCTAAATTCGACCTCAGTATGAAAATGTTGCATGTGCTTATGACTTTTTTTTTTTCATTTTAGTTTTTAAAGTTTTCTTAAACATGCAATAAATCTATAACTTAAAGAACTAAAGAATCGACATCAAAACATTTTCCCAACGTGCTTGCGTACTCAACATCGGAAAGAATTACAGGAGGAAGAAAATCACTTGGGAACACTGTAGTCGCCGACCACCGATCCTCATCAGCGTTGGGGAACGAATGTTTTATTTCACGAACGAAACTCACCAAGGATATCGACGATGACCGATTCCTTCGGCATCGACAAAAGGTTAAAAGAATAAGCCTTGAATGAAAATGAAATAATAATCGTCGATCGCCGACTTCCGAAATGTTTTCAGTATCAGGAGATTCGAAGGACGATAATCCATGAAGAAAATGTGCATTAGTTTTATTTCCAAAGGACGATCCTCGATACTCACCTGACATTGGTAGTCACAATGTTAAGATCAATTTAGTGCGTTCGA
Organism: Picea mariana; assembly: GCA_032191745.1. Classification (NCBI taxonomy): domain Eukaryota; kingdom Viridiplantae; phylum Streptophyta; class Pinopsida; order Pinales; family Pinaceae; genus Picea; species Picea mariana. The sequence continues at coordinate 156,241 of JASDQU010736479.1, forward strand.
ATTAAACAAAGTCTTGAGTTCGACCATTACCCACGAACTGATTTCCAGGTTTTATTTAATAAGTACCGAGTCAGTGACTCCACATCAACATCAATCAACATCGGGAGTTTTTGTTAGGAAAATATCAACCAAAATACAAAGAAACTTAGAGCTATGCAAATTATAAAATCAAGACTAATTTACAAGAAGATGAGACAAGAACACAATAGTTTTACGCACAAAGAGGGGAAGAATGCATTCAATTCCTATGACTAGATTCCTTTTGGAAAAAAAATGAATTTTTATATATTAAGATTCCCTTCGGGTTCAGGTTACATACAGTAAACACTACCAACACCTTTTGGCCAACCGACCCAGTCACATTGAGAACATAAAATTTTTCACAACAAACAGGGAAATTTATCAACATTATGCATCACGTCTGAGAAAACAAAATAGTGTCCACCATTCATGTCTCTTTTTTGCATAGATTTTCTCCTGGGTTGCTCCATGCTCCTTGTGGTGTTTTCATGTTCTGTTCTTTCGATACCCTTTGAGCTTCGCATGGCTGGACAATCATATCTTGTGCTTCTTGAAGTTGTCTTTTAGGCTAGGTTACATTACCTTCACGACCTTGCAGTGCTGACACCTCGAGGTTCTTTGCCGCCAACTACCGTCGTAGCTCTCTATGCTCCTAGTAAAGTTCAGCAAAGTTTTGCCTATTTCAGCTGCTGGTTAGGATCTCAAACGTTAGAACCCCAGGTTTCCATCCTTCTTGTTCTTCTCCCGCTTCCCCAACTTGCAGTTTTGACCAGTTCGAGTCGGATAACGCGCATTAAGGACTCTTCGGCAGCTGATCGTGCACATGATTAGACTAGGTTTTGGTGTTCCCCATCTTCCTTGTTTTTCTAAGGCCTACCTCTCCTCCGCAGTATCTGTTGCAGAGGGAGCATGTTCCCCAACCTGCGTCCTTCGGGTGTAGTTTCTTCCACTTCAGTATCCGCACAGAGCGACACTATAGCTTCCACGCGAAGGTCACAATTTTCCTTTGGAACGTTAGGAATACTTGTTGTCGATAAGAACGAGTCCTAGGGATGTTGGGGCTTAGGCCTGGCACTCTGATTTCGCCACAGACCCCGCCTCACATTTTGAGGAGATCCCATGGCACGACAATGTATTTTCTTAGACGTCTGTGACTAGACAAAATACAAAAACATAGAGATTGATCGAATTGGCCTCACAAGATGAGTCTCCACTGGTGCATAAGCTCAGAGAAATGAATATAAGTCTTACAAAACATATAGAATTTATAATGAAGTAGGGTAGCGAGCCAAAACGTCCGAGGGGACATTGAATGCCTTGCGACAGGACGTTTAAAAGAATTATTGTGCCACATCTCCACAACGAGTATGAATCAAGGCATGCGAGATGAAACTGATAGGAATTGCGGAGGATGTGTGGTACGATCATCTCAATTCCTTTCAATCCCCCCAACCTCCATAATGAGATGATGATGGTTGATGCACTTGCTGATGTGACTCCCGTGAGAGAAATCTGCCTTGATCAGAAGCATTTAACGACTTCACTTATAATAATATACGATATTTTGGGAACTTACTCATACTTTTGGCACATGTTTGGCTCTGACATCCTTTCCCTACCCAAAGGGCCAGTCGGCCACTGGTGTGAATTTGACTCTCATGTTTTCCGTACCCGATCTACCATGCTGTGGCGTGAGAATGTAACCCACCCCAACTGAAGAAAATGATGGTGCCAAAAAAAATGATACAAGTAATATGAAAGGTTGCAGAGATCACGTAAGTATCAAACAACCATTCTTAGTGAACTTTATAGGTATGCATCAGTCTATTTTTCTTCCTGCTTACGTTTTTCATATATTTTTTCGAGTATTGTCCTGTAAGCAATTTCTAAATTTTTTTTATTCATGAGTGCAGGAAAGATATCTCTGACTATTGAGAAACATTGGCTCCATGACTTCACCGAAGAATCTAGGAGAAACCAAGTCCGAAAAATCAACAAAGAGATGAAGGATATCAGACTCCCCGAGTTCAGCACCCCCGACAACTTCGTCGACTTGTACGACATAGTCAAATCACATACCAAGAAAGATTTAGTGTGGGATGAAGAACTAGCGATGGTGACCGACACAACGCCAGGGCAAGTGCAACAATTTATGGAACATCCAATGAGAGATCAGACTGTGCTACAACAATTAAACACCAGTCTAGTGAAGTATCGAGCACATGCGGTGGAGATCAGAGGATTTTACGTAGCTATGATGGAACAACACAATTTTCCATGGGTCCAAACTTGCGAGGAACTGTTTATCAGTTGGTCAAAATATGAGAAAAGTCACCCTTTCAAGTGATATCTCGATTTGACTGATAAAGAAACTATTAGAAGAGGATGCCACGTGGAAAATTTTGTTTTTTTCAAAGTACACTTAGTCGTTATTTTCAGTTGAATTTTATGTTATAAATAAGAACATCGACCAATTAGTTAAGGTTCAATGGTTTTTGCAAGAAATCTTTCTTTCTGGTTGCTAAGAATTATTTTGAAGCTCCCTTTGAATTGATAAGTCCTTCTAGACCAAAGACAAAGTTATTTTCATCAAATGCATGTGATTGGACGTGGAGAAGAACTATTTCCTATCTCATTTCATGAATTATGTTGTAATGAGTAAGAGCTATTTAATCTATTGTCAATTTATTTGGTGCAATATTTTGTTGTTCTTTAATTTAATGATGAAGATGAATCGTGGTGTTATTATGTGATGGATGATTAAGTAGGTGAATTATTCTTCTTGCCATTGTCTTATCGCATAAGTGTTTTCTTTCTGGTAATTAGTTTCTAAGACAATAATTGGATGCTCACATGGTTAATGCATTAGTACTAGGCCTATGGTGTAAAATTGGTGTCTGCATGCTTGAGCAACGGGTTATCCCAAGTTCATCTTCTTCCCCAGTAGTTAAGCTTAATTATATTTTGTTTCCAAGTTGGTTTATACCGGCTTACATCTCATATCGGTCCCACCCAAGAGAAAATACAAAAAGAGATAGTCTGAACTGAAGGAAGAGCCTTCACAAGAAAACATAAAGTCCATCGATAAATTGGCCGGATCGCATGATTTGGAGAACTATTCCACTATTAAACGCCGCAGAGTCTAATTGGGCCTCGGTGGAGGGTTTGGTTCCTACTGTTGAATCAAGGGACTTAGGACCCATCAACAGATACCATAGGTAGTTCCAACTACTTTTCCACATAAACATTGTCGCAAGGTAGTATCTCATACTACAAAATTCAGCTTCTTCATAGTATGTTCAAAAGGTGAACAAAAGAACACTGCAACCATTGTAGCCTCAGTCCAAGCACCTTTTGTCCAATAGAAACAGTTCGAAAAGATTGAAGAAAACTGCAAGGATTCCTTCTTCACAAAGTCATATCATGTAGCCAGACTAGTTCAAAAGGTCCAATCCGTCCAACCATAGGTTCGTGACAGCCTTCAAGAAGCTAAGCAACACAACTTCTCCAACAAGGCAAACAACTCATCAAGTTGCTTATTCAACAAACAATTTTCCCTCTCCCAAGGGCACTCAACACAATAGACAACATTTATTCCTAAGGAGGGAGAATTGATCCAGGTGGATATAAGTGGACGCCCACCTATTCCAACTGGCTCAAAACAACCTTCTGGTTGTTTACTATTTTTAGCAGTTTTTTGGTTCCTAAACTTTCGGGGCCATTATGAGGGCCTAAATGAATATTTTTCAGGATCGGGCACCTCAATGATAGAAAAAGGATTTTCTGGAGCCCCCAAAATGAATCTTCTCGACGGTACCTTTCCAACGAGATATTGTGCGCCCCAAACAAAGATCGTATGCCAAAGTTACGCCTCCGGGAAGTTGATACACCAAACTACCCAAAACGAGGTCCACAAAACTGTTGGCTTTTCATCTTTTGGGGTTAGGGTTTTGCATTTTCTTTATGTTAAAAATGCCTTTAGAGCCTCATTGTAACCATATTCTTGTGAATGTTAGTAGTCATCACATCTCTTCTTAGAGATAAGCTGCCACCATTATAGTGAGTCTTTCACTCTGTATTTCTACATTTTTGTACATTTCACTCATTAATAGAAATTGTGTATTACTGTATCTCTGTGTTTATGGTTGTATCTATGATATATTTATGTTATAGTATTGGATATATGAGATATCTCTGTACATTTCTTTATTATATCTCCGCTCTCATTTTGTCCTGAAAATAATCAGGATCAATAAGGAAATATGTTGGATATGATATGAAAAAGAGAATAGACTTAATCCTTCAAATTTGGGAATTAGCATAGATCTCAACTAGCTTCTCAACAAAGGTTTTTCACTTTAAAGAATATCTCCATAAATACTTAGAAAATGAGGAAGGATTTTATAAAGAGGAAGTGGGAACATTTGCAACGAAGGTTTCAAGCTTGAGTGAGACACACAGAAGAGAACAAAACCTTCCCTCCAAGGTTCACATGAAATAGATTAATGTCTGCTGGCTAAAGAGAATTAAATGCCCAAGAGAGTTGTTTTCTGAGTGTGATACTGTTAACATTAAAAGGGGTGGCATATTTTTGAATATTTTTTTATCTAACCAAAGAGTTAGATGGACCACATTTACTATTGGATACAATACTTTTGTCAAAGGAGAAACTATTAGAACAATTGGAAGCGTTAAAAGTTGCATGGGCTAATGAATTTAGTGATTCAGTTGAGTTCTCTGAAGAATAAATATAAAAGTGGCTTGTCCAATGTATAAATAAGAACAATGATATTGAGGACAAGCTACATCAATTAAGTATTGATTTGAGAAAATCGGAGAATGGATTATTCAAAACTAATACCTATAATGAAATAATGGTTGCTCTGATGAGGGAGTATATAAAACAATGGTTAATGAAGGCCTTAGTTAATATAATCATGACATATCAACACAAAGTAGTTACATCAGTTATGCCACCTCCAACACAACAACAACAACCTACAAAAGACGACTCAACAAGTAAATGACGGCTCAAAATTTCCATCGCAGTAGGTCAAGTAGTCACCTTTTTCTTTCCTTCACCATTTTTCTTGCTCACTCAATTGTCATTTTTCCTTTTTTGTTCTCATAAACCTATGAAACCTATGGATGACCCTTAACTGTTTTCTTTTGTCTTATAGGTCTCTCTTCATTTTATGGTCCGCAGGAGCCCCATCCTAGTCCTCTTTGAAGGACAAATGCATTTAACTTTCATTGTAGCCCCAAACATTATTGTTTATTTTATGAAGACTCTTTTATTTTTTGAGGTTCCCAGAGAACTATTCGGGGCATAACATTACTTATTTCTCATACTTTAATTTTAAGCGTGATATTTCAAATGTGTGTCTATCAAAATATTTATTACAGTTAATGAAATGATCATTTAGATTTCTCTGCCATATGTCGTCGATACTTTATTTTCCCTTGTTGAACATTGTGTCTCACTTTGATGAATGTTGTGATGAAAATGTCATTTTATGATAATGTATACTCTGGTTTACAAATCGTGTAACATAGTGTAAATATTTTATTTCTGTAAAATACCTGGTCCTTCTCGGTTATTCTTTGCATGTGAATATTTATTTCAAGAATAATGCTTGGTCCTTGTTAGCTTGTATAGCTTGGGAGGTACTCCACATGTTTTGTCTTGTATGAGAAAGTGGCCTTACATTTGCACTACTAGGCACTTGAGTTTGTAATAAGATTTTATAAAGTTGTAATAAAGTGGTTATTTTATTAAAATGACTTTTTATTAAGTGTACCTTCTAATATAAAGTGACATTATTTCATAAAGTGCACTTATGTTATAAAGTGACTTTATTTCATAAAGTGCACTTATGTTATAAAGTGATTTTGTACTTTAATATTTTAAGTGATTTATTTTGGAGGGAATGAATCATGTCCCTTGATTATGTAAAGACAAGATTAGATCTTGGCCATTGGATTTAGGGATGGGGAAGGTGAAAAGACACTTGGAAGGTGAAATGTCACTTTCATATTATAAGAGAATTCCTAGAGTAGTGTGCAAGACAAGTGAAAAAGATATTAAGAGAGATTTGAGAGAGAGTTTTGTGTAGGAAAGCGAGGGTAGAAATCTGGGTGCATTTCCCAAGGAAAATTTTCTATTTAGTGGTTGTTGATATTTATTGCTGAGAGGAGGCTGTACTGTACGGATCCATATAGGTCATACATCAATAAGTTTGGGCATGAAAATCGAAGGCAATGAATGCATGTTTTCGAGGCAACGTTTGAGGGATTTTTGCTGAGGACAATCATACAACTTACCGTTGGCATGTTTTTTGAGGTGTTGTTCAATAAAGGGGGGTCGTACAACAATACAAATTTTGTGCGGGTTTGTAGGAAGATTATTGTGGGGACTATTGGGTGTTGTAAGTGGTTTCTTCCTTGCTAGAAAATATAATCTTACTGCTGCTATGTACTTTGCAGAAGCTAATAAATCTCTCCCTCTCTTTGGGTTTTCCCACATTGGGGTTTTCCCAGGTTGGTTGCCAAAATTTCTAAGTTTTACATGAATGTGTCACTGTTGTTCATTGTTATTTTCCCATTGCTAAATTCTTAGAAATGTGTATTTTTTATTATGGTATTTTCTAAATGTGGGTTTAATACATTTCATAGTTCATTTAAGAAAATTATCTCTAGGTTGCTAAGTGTATGACAAAATTTGTGTATGCTGATTTTGTCATTAAATTTATACATGGTATCAGAGCTTGGGCTCTGAGGTACAATGAACAATGTTAATTTTGACAAGATTTGAAGGGGGAAATCTATTGGTTGTTTTATTTGAACATTTGATAGGGAAATGGATGCATGCATCAGATATGAGGATCGGTTGGAAGGAATTTCCAACTACTTGCAGTGGAAGGTCCGGATATCATCTATTCTCAAGGAGAACAAGATTTGGAGTTATGTCAGCACTGTTGTTGTAGATCCCACAATAGATCCTATTTCCTTTGATTTTCATGAGGTAAAGGAGGTCAAAGCACATAGTATCATTATGGATGGAGCAAAGGACCCACTCATCCCACATTTGGCTGAGAACAAGACAACCAAATAGATGTGGGATACATTGAAAAATTTGGATGAGGCTAAGAATGAAAACCAAAGGATGTCCTTGAAGGATAAACTGCATGACACAAATATGGATATGGGTGAGGGTGTTGCATCATATCTTACCCGAATATATCATGTTAAGGAAACATTAGCTACAGTAGGGGAGGTCATCTCTGAACCAGATTTGGGAAGGATATCCTTGAAAGGATTCACAAATGAGTGGGATGTCTTTGTGAAGTGTGTGGTGGGTCGAGAGAATTTTTCAGATTGGACTAGACTATGGGACAAATTCACTTAGGTGGAGATTAAGATGGGGTCTCAAATTAGTGGACAGAAGGAAGACATAGATGATGAGAATGTTTCTCTTACAACAATGGGAAAGAGGAAGAAGAAATGAAATTCCAGGAGAGACTTGAGTAAAGTCAGATGTTACTGTTGTAACCAGGTGGGGCACCTTGCTTCTCAGTATCCTAAGAGGAAGAAGAAGAGGAAGGATTAAGAGGGGCCTAATACAATAGCACAAACAACTATGGAGGAATTTTCATCCAAGTTTGATATGGAATTTTCTTTGGTCACTGTAGTATACAGTGTCGATAGTGTTGGATTTGTGGGTGATAGCAGGTGGATTATTGACAATGGAGCCTCTTGTCACATGACAAGAATATGAACTATATTCCTTATTATCACAGAGATAGGTCCTGACCGAATGGTGGTGAGTGAAGGAGGTATGGCATGAGATGTACATGGAATTGGAAGGGTTTGATTCCCACTCGAGTATGGAGGGCTCTTGAAGGTTGATGGATTTTTGTTTGTTCCGGGGTTGAGGGTTAACTTGCTCTCAGTCTAAATCTTGGAAGATGTTGGATATTATACATTGTTCAAGAGGGAACATGTATTTATCTATAGGGAGGGGGTGGATCCGATTGAACCACAACGAATTGGTGATCAGATGGATAGGTTGTATAAGTTGCGAGGAAAACCTATCGGTTATGATTCAGCGTTGGATGAGGAGAAAGAGGCTCTTGATACTACGGTGGGCCCAAGGATTCAGTATTTCATTCCGAGGGAAGAGGGGGAGCCTCTTCTGAGCACTGACATGAGGCTCAGCTGGTGTGATCGAACAAAAGCTCAGAGTGTGAGGATGGACTCTCTAAGGAGCTTAGGGTTCAGGGTGGTTTCCAGGAGGAGGTATTCAGGTTCGAGTTTTGTGCAGGTGTTGGGGTTGGATCCAGGTTCATAGGGAGCTCCTACTATGAACAACGTGATGGGACCATATGATGGTGATGGAAGTGAGTACATCCCTCACTAAGAGGGAGTGTTAGCTTTTATAGCTCAAGAGGTACTCCATATGCTTTGTCTTGTATGAAGAAGTGACCTTACATTTGCACTACTAGGCACTTGACTTTGTAATAGATTTTATAAAGTTGTAATAAAGTGTTTCTTTTATTAAAGTGACTTTTTATTAAGTGCACCTTCTAATATTAAAGTGACTTTATTTCATAAAATGCACTTATGTTATAAAGTGAATTTGTACTTTAATATTTTAAGTGATTTATTTTGGAGGGAATGAATCATGTCCCTTGATCATGTAAAGGAAAGATTAGATCTTGGCCATTGTATTTAGGGTTAGGGAAGGTGAAAATACACTTGGAAGGTGAAAGGTCACTTTCATATTATAAGAAAATTCCTAGGGTAGTGTGCAAGACAAGTGAAGAAGAGATTGAGAGAGATTTGAGAGAGAGCTTTGTGTAGGAAAGTGAGGGAAGCAAGCTAGGTGCATTTCCCAAGTGAGATTGGCACATTTCCCAAGGCCAATTTTATGTTTAGTAGTTGTTTATATTTATTGCTGAGAGGATGTCGTACTGTACAGATTCGTACAGGCCGTACAACAACAAATTTGGGCATGAAAATCGAGGGCAGTGAAGGCACAGTTTTCGAGACAACATTTGTAGGATTTATGCTAAGAAAAATTGTACAGGAGCAGGCCATACAACTTACTATTGATATGATTTTTGAGGTATTGTTCAGTAAATGGGGGGCATACAAAAATACAAATTTGGTACGAGTTTCTAGGAAGATTATTGTGGGGACTGTTGGGTGTTGTAAGTGGTTTCTTCCTTGCTGGAAAATGTAATCTTATTGCTGATATGTACTTTAATGAAGCTAATAAATATGTCTCTCTCTTTGGGTTTCCACACATTGAGGTTTTCTTTGACTGGTTGCCTAAATTTTTGAGTTTTACATGGATGTGTCACTGTTGTTCATTGTTATTTTTCTGCTTCTAATTGCTTAGCAATGTGTATTTCTACTTATGGTATTTTCTAAATGCGGGTTTAATACATTTCAGAGTTCATTTAAGATAGTTATTTCTAGGTTTCTAAGTGTATGACAAAATTTTTGTATGCTGATTTTTTCATTAAATTTTTACAGTCCTCTCTCAGCATTTCCATGTTCTTGCATGTTATTTAAATAGAGGAGTACCACCTCTTTAAAAACGCAAAGGGATTTATCCTTGTGAGGTTGACTTAAAGACCATAAAAACATCTTTTTGATCAATGGGTAGTCAATTTCGTAATGTGCACTCATATTGCCATCCTTTTGCACAAAAAAATGGAATAAAAAAGATCATTTAGGAATTTATAGAAGCAAGTGTAATCTGTCGTACTACTAGCTCCTACACCTATTTGGTCATCATAATTTTGAAAGGAGAAGGTGTTTGGTGTATGTATCCCAATTTTTTTTCCCTTAACAATTTAGAATTAAAGATAATTTTCCCATTATGGTCATTGATGACATATACGATGCACTGTATAGAGAATAATTATTCACTAAATATGGTCTCTATTTGAGTTATCACTGAATTAAAATTTAGGAAACAAACATTCTTAAAACTACCTTCCACACACATAAAGGCCATCAAAAGTACCTGATGATGCCTTTTGGATTTTGCAATGCACCATCCTCTTTTGAGAGTCTCATGGGTTGCACAAAATTCCAAATAGTCAACCCTCCCCGGTGTATTGTGACAAGGGACTAATCACCTCTCGTGAATCCTTGATATCTAGCAGTGGTGAGTTTACCAATGACCTATGGGTTTTGGTGTAACGAAAACCATACTACCAACAAATGGTATCAGAGCTAGAGGTCACGAGTTTGATACACACTCGGATTGTGCTGAGGGGGATATTGTTGCATGTAATTGCAAGTAGTCAACGTTCCCCGGTGTATCGTGACAAGGGACTAATCGCCTCTTGTAGATCCTTGAAATATGGTGGTGGTGAGTTTACCAATGACCTGGGGGTTTTGGTGTAATGATAACCGTACTACCAACATCATGAACAAGATATTTAAATGACTTATGTTCCATTCTGTCCTTATCTTCTTTCATGAATTTTTGATCTACAACAATTCTTGGGAAACACATGGCACATGTGTATTAGGGCTTACAACTCCTTTGCATCATCAGTTGTTTATCAAACATTCCAAATGTTCTTTTGGTGCCTTAGAAGTAGAATATTTGGGTCACATTTTTAGTGGGGAAGGAGTGCATATTGATATTGGTAGGTAGTTATAAATAAGAATGGATTCCTCCTTTTTTTAACATGTAAATATACACCCAACCCTCTTACTATAATTGAGAGTGAGATATTTCTCATGGCTCACAACTTCAACAAAAATTGGCTCACGAAAAGTAAAACATGCCATAAGTGAGATTTGAACTCGACTGGGGAGGATAACATTTCTCCCCCCTAACCATCCGAACAAGACTTGATTGATGTGGATGGATTCCTCCTTATGTCAACATGCATTGGAGTATTATTATATTGGAACTTAACTCATTAGGAAGTTTCCCCTTCGAAGAGGAAAGTAAATAATAATTGATCCGTCTATGAAAGGATCATTGTATGATGTTACCTTACTTCAAGTGTTTTGATATTAAATAAAGTGTTGATAATTTCTACTATATTGTTTGTGATTCAATCTTAAGGGATAAGGATCATAATAGAAAGACTAGATATGCCCCAACACTCTCAAAATTTTATGTGGATTCCTTGGATTTATTGATTACTACATGAAGTTTGTGTAGAGCTATGGTAAAATTGTAGTCCCTATTACAACCTTGTTCAAGAAAAGAGTCTTTGGATGGAATGATGTTGTATAATAGGCCTTTAGGATTTAAAAGAAGTAATGTATACCACTATCCTTACCATGCCAGACTTCAATAAGACTTTCATCATGAATGTGATGCATCAATGAAAGGTATCGAGGTAGTGTTAATGCAACAGGGATTCCCATTGACATTCACTAGTAAACAATTGTGTGATGACTATTCTTCACATAATGGATATGAGGAATCCTTCCTTGCTTGGGATTTGTTTCTAGATCAAGAAAAACCATCACCTTTTAAAATATTTTTTGGAACAAGGGTTGCCTTCACTAGAGTAGTGGCAAAGTAGGTCACCAAAATGATAGTTATGATTATGCGACCATCTACACGAAGGTCAAAGATAACATGGTGGTCGATGATTTATCTTGGAAGTATGAGGATGAAGTCTCCCTATTGGATTTATCTTTATTATTTATTGATTGGATTGAGGAATGTCAATAATGGTTTGTTGGGTCCAAGATTGTTCAACTTCTCCAATAGCTATAGACAGACCTGCAAACCCATAAGGGTTACACTTGGCAAAACAATGTATTGCAGTATAAAGGGCTTATTATTTTGGTAAATAATTTAACATAAAATCAATAGTGTTAACTGAATTCCATTCATATCCCATAGTGGGCCACTCAAGTTAAACATTTTTAGAAAACACATGAATGGGTCAAGCTTTTGTTATTTTGGGATGACATGTACGACATTCACATCTTTGTGGTAGAATGTAACACATGTCAAAGAAAAATAGGTGAAATGATAAATATTCCTGGATCATTGCAATCTTCTGATCCTTGCAACCATTTTCACTAACATTTCCATGGATTTTATTGTGGGGATACCTAAAGAAACAAAACAATTGGTCATCATGGTGGTTGTTGACCACTTTTCCAAATATTCTCACTTTTGTGCCTTTTAATACACGTTCAAGGCCTCAACCATTGCATGACATTCTGATGTAGGAGCATCGTTGGCAAGCACGCAGAGGCGGGAACACTCAACACGTGAGAGTTCTTCCAGAACTCCAACGTGGGCAGTTACAACTGATTTTGGAATCCGCCTCCACTCAGCGCCAGAATTCACCTTTGCAGGCACGCTTGAACCGGTGCCGAATTTTACCCTTTGGGGCAAAGTTTTGAAATTGTAAACAGAGCAGGAGTTTCCACTTAGGCTCTGGAATGCGATTGAACTAAGATAGCATAGGATGAATGTTAGAGTAGGAAAGTATCCAGGGGAAACCCTAGAAACATTTTTGAGTTATGTAGAAGTTTGTACACCCAGTTAGAGAGAGAGCGAGAATATAGAGAGAAATTGGCTGTAAGAGAGAACTGCGAGTTAGCAGGAGATCTCGGTGTTTTTTTTGAGTTACTATAATTTTGAATGTATTCTGTAGCCATTGGGAAATTGTGAATATAACATCATGGAAAATTGATCCAAATGTATGCTGTGTGGACTGTGTGCATTTTCTTGTCTTTTCTGTTAACATGATCAAGGGGATGGAACTGTGAGTTTTTCCAGTTTCAATTGTTTCTCTTCATTGGAAGCTCTGCAAGGTGTGCATCGAGCGAGGAGAGAACACCAGGAGATCAGGATGAATCTCTTTGTGAGAAACCCCTCGGATCCGAGCTATCGAAATCCCTTAGACGCAAGGAGTGTACGGGAATATGAGGTCTACACAAGGTGAAGCGCAGGAGGGATAACATTTCAGAAAGTGTTTTCGAGATCCAGGAACTCATTCCCTGGAAGGAATGAAGACCGAGTCTTCGAAGACTTAGAAAATCTTCTACATATGAAGTGAGTAAAAGCTCAGGAGGAAGAACACCATCGAGAGTTGGATTGCGGTGGAAGATCCTACAGACTGTTTGATTTGAGGGAGAAGCGCCGACTTTAATGCTGCGTAGATCCAGGAGAGGAGATCTCGAAGATCTGAACGAATGGTGGAGAACTCTCGAGGAGAGTCACGAAATACCACAAGCCGTTGGATCAAGTGGAGTTGCGAGGAGGCCAGTGACGGGGAAGAAATCTGACCATAGATATGGAGGGCGTTGTGAGCCGTTGATCAAGCGCCTCGAGCTTTTGACATTTTGGCATTTTGATATTTCGGAAACCGGGAACACGAAAGACATAGGAGAGAGATCCTTGCATCGTGATTCCCCAAATCGTGAAATCCCGAAAGAACGAGCGCCAAGGAATTTTGGTATTTCGGCAAACGAGAATTCGAAAGACAGAGGAGCGGGGCCCTTGCATCGTGATTCCCCGAATCGTGAAACCTTGAAAGAGTGAACGCCAAGACTTTTTGGTGGTTCGGTATTTCGGCAACTGGGAATTCGAAAGACAGGGGAGTGGGACCCTTGCATCGCGATTCCCTGAATCGCGAAACCACGAAAGAACGAATGCCAAGACATTTCAATACTTTGGAAACCAGGATTTCCAAGGAGCAGAGATATCCCTTGCACCTAGGTTTCGCGAAACGAGAAAACCCAAAAGAATAGGCACCGAGAAATTTTGGCATTTCGGTAACTGGAATCCCAAAGAGCAGAGAAATCCCTTGCATTTTGATTTCACGAAACGCAGAAACCCGAAGGAACAAGTGCTGGGACATTTTGGCATTTTGACAACTGGGGATTCGAAGGATGAAGGGATGGGACGCTTGACTTGTGAAGTTCTGGTCCATGATATTTTGGCATTTTGGTGACTGAGGATTCGAAGGGAAAATAGACGAGACACTTGATTTGTGAAGTTCCAGTGCACGATAAGCACCCTTTTTGGTTTAGCACAAGGTCACGACTCTTGGTCATGTATTGTGGGATCTCACAGTTGGTGCTTGGAAAAGCCAACTGAGCATTTGTGGGGGAATTGTGTGGTCATTTGAAGGGTTCTAGTTTGGAACCAGGAGATCCATTTCGGCTCTCGAACCAGAAGATCCTGACTGGGAGGTCGCACAGCCCTAAGGAGGGATAGGGGGTCTGCATTGTTGGTCCCCGGTTTTGACCATGATCTTTGCCCATACTACATACCATTGACCTCCAACTATATGCCAGTACCACCCTTTTTGACCTCCTTTTGATATAATCAACATCCCTTTCCCACTCAAAGGGGTCACCTAAGGTATCTTTGAAATTCAAGTTATTATTATGAATTTTTAATACTTTAATTTGATAAATGGACTAATATCACTTGGGTAGGTACCATTGCTATTCTTGGCGCAGGGTTCCGGTACCAGGTACCAACTCACACCGTAGCGATACTAGTGGAGCAGTTCGAAATCGATGTATCATGGCATGCGTTATGGTTCAAAGGGGGAGATAGCAGAGTCACAGGCCAGCTGGAGCCGTTGCCACAGAGTGCTCGAGAGTGTGATGATTACCTTGGATCGATTATGCTTCAAGTGTTCACACTTCGTGACACTACGTGTCACGAAGTTGTGAAATGAGTTTTCAGTTTCATTGCAAGATTATTCTCGGATCAGGGATCCGTTGCTTTACGTTTTTCTATCTAAGACTGTTACAAACAATAGTATTTTGGATATAAACCCGTGTTCATTGCCGAGAACGGGTTACGAAGACTACGATTACCATTACTGTTGCTATTTGCTACTGCTATCGGATTATGCTGAACCTATGTTTTAATTGCTGCTGCATATATGTTGACTGTAACATGATTTGAATACTGTGCTTTTAATGAGTTAATGGAGCCTCGAGTTACATCGTATTTGCATCGTGTGATTTAGTCGGCTCTGGTCGTTTCCCACAGCGCCTGCGCCGTTTGGTTGGGCCCGCCAAGCTGGTGCACGCCGCTGTTTCATTAGCAATAGAATTAGTTTAGTGTGTGTGTTGTTACAGTTTAGTTTTTCTTCAATATCGTATGGTTTGCTTAGCGTTTACAGATTTGCTTTAGGTTTATTATGGTTTCATTTTATCATGGTGTGTGAATGCTTGTGTACACTACAGTCTAAACGCTTCAGAATCGTGCTATCCATTCCTTAACAGACTCGATTTCCAGACCATATCTTTTCCTGTTGGTGAATGCTAAACGCAGTACTGATGCCTGTAGAGTAGCATATGCATATGATTGCTTGGCTTTTCACTTTCTTTTCTTAACTTAGAATAGCATGCATTTTTGCTTGGTTAAACAGTAGTTGCATTGTGTGCTGAGGATAGATAGGTTACAGTTAGGATAGAAGGAGCTCCTGGTACCAGTTAATAGCATTAGATTTGCTTTTCTGTAGATTAGCATTAGATTTGCTTTTCTGTAGATTAGCATTAGATTTGCTTTTCTGTAATTAGCATTAGATTTG